>NJDC01006835.1:58205-71096 GCA_002245475.1 Calephelis virginiensis | reverse complement strand
CATGCATATGTTTAGTAATGAGTAAATTAGGATAATATAATTAAATTATGTGCAAGTATAATGGGGCGTAACTGTAACGCAAAACCGGGTCCAAACTGACGCGACAGGTACATCATATTGTGCGCTCGGGGTCGACGTTGTACACTTCAAAATTCAAATTTAACTCAGCGGAAGCCGGAAGGTAGGGAACAACATTATTCAACAATTTACCATTATTTACTTCGCTCGCTCAAAACTTGCCAAACTATACCAAAACCTATTGATCAATTAGTATAAAACGAATTCGTGATCTTTTTCTAGAAATTGTTTTGTTGGTAAATGATGTTATGGTTTACAATTATGCTAGCAAATGAAATTCTGGCAAGTGGGTGTAACCGGTTTCTTACAGTTGCAATTTTTATACCTCCCTTGAGTGAAATGTCTCTGCACGCCGCTGACGGCCCCTCACCTGCTTCACGGGCCGTACACTACTCACATTCAATGACAAAAACTAACTAAAAGGTGTTAAAAGCTCGGTGTCTCTGACACTACATGTCAGCAAAATATAATTACAGTAATATAATAATCAACTCACATTATCATAAAAACGCGTTTGACGTCTTTTGTGTCATCCCGCCTTTTACTAGGACCCGAGTTTACCGCGTAAATTATTATCATAGTGTTATTTGTGTAAATGGCGACAGTTTTACTGCCTATTACATTACGGATTTTAATGACCTTCGGCGTGTCTTAGGTGTCCTAGCTGTACCTCTGCCCACTTCTCCAGGCGTACCGGCGTGAACATATATAGTTAAAAACGGTTGAAGCATACTTTTCTAAACGATTGTTTGTATCAAATGAACCACGTGTTTTTAAAACCAACATCCCTATTTTTACTATTTTAACTATGATCAAGTTGTCGAGATTTTCTGAAAATAGAAAAATGAATCCGTGCCGTCGTCTCAATGTTGTTGAGTTCGGCTTAATCGACAGGATTAGAGTGACCTTTGATGAGGCGGCAGTCCCTGGCGAGGGTGGCCTTGAGGTCGGCCACGGTGTCCCCGGACCCGACGGCCGCCACCCGCGCGAAGAGCCCGGACCGCGGCTGCGGGTTGTGCGCCGCGAGCGGCAGGCGCCGCCCCGCCCCCGCCCCCGCACCCGCCGCCAGGTGCGGACGCCCGGGCGCGCACTCCGGCGCCGCCGCGCTGTCCGCGTGCAGCACCGAGATACTCTCCAGCTGCAACGAAAATCGCGTTTAAATTATAATAAGTCGTCATCTAACATCGTTGATAGAAGAAGACGTTACTTTGCAAAAACCTATACTTAAGTCCAAATAAAATTATTATTTATTGCAAATTTAATCATTTTATTTGGATATAGCATCAACTTGGAGTGGACATGCCTCGAATGTCAGGCAGAAAAGCCTAGGCGAAACTCTTTTCTAATAGTGCCCGATGACGACGAAGAAGAGGACGATGCACCAGTACAAATTAACCAAAAAAAACTATTGAGTAATATATCAAAAGAGTTTGAGAAGGCTTTAAAGAGAGAAATGAAGGAATTGCATGAATCACTCCAGTTCAACAATGCGAAAATGGATGAAATGTTAGAATATATAGATGACTTTAAGAAAACTATAAAAATTTAGAACGTAAAAATATTGAGCTGACAAACAAAAATATTAACCTGGAAATTCGAGTTGGAGCTATGAAGCAACATATTCAAGAGTTGGAACAAGAGAAACTAGGTACATGTATAGAAATATCAAATGTAGGTACCGAAACTAATGAAGAAGTTAATGTTGTAGCTAATAGTGTTGCTCTGAAACTAAAGCAAACTAAGTAGGGTATCAAAAGAATACGCAGACTACATGCAAAGAAAGACAAAACACCAAAAATACTCGTCGAGTTAAAAGACGAAGAAACTAAAAAAAAATGGATAGAGGCAGCAAAAAGCACGAAGACTACGGTTGCAGATGTACATCCTACTTTAAAGAATAATTACTCGCCGGTGTATATAAGAGAAGCTATGACTAAGTATAACAAACAACTTTTTTGGAATACTAAACAAGAACTAAAAGTGAATAAAAAATTTAAATATATCTGGTTCAAAAAAGGAATCATCAGAGCCCGCAGTGATGACAATGAAAAGGCATACATCATACGAAATTTGGCCGATCTTCATACTTTAGCTAATAAGTCTTAATATTTTACAGTCAAGTATATTATATTCCTTCCTAAGGTACCTTCAAATTATATTATATTTAGATCATGGTTAGTAACCTTAACAATTTAATTATTGATGATGTATCAGAAATCACACACTGCTCTAACGTAAATGAATTCATAAACTCACTGCCTAACTCTCATATAAACCTAATATGCATGCACATTAATATCAGATCTATAATTAAAAATTTTGCGTCGTTAGAACAATGTCTCTCTAATTCGCAAAGGCGTATAGACGTAATTGTGTTATCTGAAGTTAATATAACGGATTAAGTATATAAGTTTAAGTTGTCTTGACCAATTACAAGACTATCAAATGTTTACTTCATTACGCCAATCACGCAAGGGAGGTGGTTTAATAATCTATGTACATAACAGTCATAAATGCAACATAAAAAACATAAGTACACAATACTGTGAGAGTATATTTTGTACTATTACCACTGAGTCAGACTATATGGCAAACCTTGTGCTATATACCGACCACCACACTTAAGAAAAAATCTATTTATACATGAACTTCGGACCACACCTGCTTTATTTAATAGGGACACTGATTTGTATTTATTAGGTGATATTAATATCGATTCGCAGCTAGACAATCCTATAAAACATATATATAATAATAAATTACACAGCCTAGGCCTTATGTGCGGGATAACGGATTATACGCGAATTGAATTAGCTAATGGTAAATTAAGCAAATCATGTATTGACCATAGATACGCGCGATCATGTACACAAGACCTATTCACTGCAGCGATCGGGACGACACTGGCGGACCGTCGAGCAGTGATACTTACCTGTTTAGGCTCGCATATACGAGATGTTCCTAAGTACAAAACTTGTTTTGATAATAATAAACTTAGTGAACTACTTAATGAAGTTCAATGGGAGAATATTAGTAATTTAAAGTGTCCTGATTTAATATACACGAATTTGCTGACGAAAAATCGAAATATATGGTTAAAATTAAAAGGTCATCTAAGTACGAAAATCAATGGGTAAATAATAGTGTAGTTAAAGCTTGTAAATATAGAGACGAATTATTTAATAAATGGAAAAAGGATACAAGTAATCTTATTGCCAAGCTTGCCTACAAAAAAGCTAGAAATTATGCGAATAAAATAATACATAAAACAAAAAATCAGTATTTAAAATCTAATATAATTCCTAATAATAAAAATCCCAGGCAGTTATAGCAGATAATAATATAACAGGTAAAATTAAAAAAATCAGTGGACGAAATAATATTATGTTCATTTCACGGAAATAATACTACGCATCAAACCATTGCAAATATTTTTTTAAAAAAAATCATGAGTGGTGTAAAGGAAATTAGACCTAAGTGTACTGATAGATTATTGGATAAAATTAAATATATAAAACCGCAAAATATGACTGTGAGATTTAGGCAAGCTAATAGAAAAGTCATTGAAAATATAATTAAATCTATAAATGTTAACAAAGCACCAGGGTATGATGGCATACGAGCAATTGATATCAAACGATTAAGTACAAAAATAAATGAATGTCTCACTAACTTAGTTAACAGAAGCGTCATTGTAGGTAAATTTCCTAAATTATTGAAGACCGGTATAATACGGCCAATATATAAAAACTGAAGTAGGTCAGATTATAATAATTATAGGCCCATTACCATTCTGTCAGTGATTGATAAAATAGCAGAATAATTAGTAAAGAAATTCATGAATTTTACAAGAAAAGTGAGTACATAACAGAAACACAGTATGATTTTCAATCTAACAAGAACACAACACAGTTACTGTCAATTTTTACTAATAACATATACGAATATCTTGATAAAAAAATGCATGTAATGGCAGTATTTGTTGATTACAGCAAAGCATTTGATACACTTAGACATGACGTACTTATAGAAGCCTTGGAAAGTAGTGGAATAAGAGGAAACTTACTGGATTGGTGTAAAACTTATCTGCAAGATAGACAGGTTCTCGTAAAAGTTAAAGATGAATATAGTAAGCCGTCACAAATTAAACATGACACAGCGCAGGGATCAGTCTTAGGACCATTGCATTATCTGACATATGTTAATAGCTTACCAAGTTTAATTGAAAAAAGTGTCATTTATCAATTTGCAGACAATACCTGCTTGTTGGCTATTGGAAATACAGCCAATGAAGCATTATCTAAGTTACAGAAAGATTTTGATGAGTTAGCTAAGTGGTCACATGATATGGGGCTTGAGTTGAACAGTAAAAAACAAAATGATGTACATAAGTACTAGTCGCAATAGAAATTATTTTACACCAATGCTGAGGTTACATAAGCACGATTGTCTTCATAGTAACCTTCAAAACAATAAATTGTTTACATGTGATTGTGAATATATCGAAGTCGTACAAAATCAAAAATATTTAGGTTTGGTAATTGATAATCGTTTAAACTGGAAACAGCATATTAACCGCGTATGTGATAAGCTTAGAGGCATTTTGGCCAAGTTTTCACTTATGAAATATAAAATACCATATAAAACCTTACTATTATTATATAACGCTTTGGCAGAATCAATCATAGATTACGGACTGTCAAGTTATGGTAGAACTTATAAGAGCCACCTTGATAAAATTTATACGTTGCAATTGAGAATTTTAAAACAAATAGTGCCAAATAAAATTAAAAAAAAATATCAAATAGATTATTCTAAGCTTTTTATACTTTGTAACGTAATTCCAGTCCACGAAAAAGTAAATAAAATATTATTAGTAGAAAATTATTTTAATGAAAAACTTTTTGAAAAACTTAAAAATCAAAAACAATACGATGTAAATCAATTGAAAACGAGAAATATTACAAAAATTAAATTAATATTACCAAAGTATAACAACCTGTATGGGAAACGAACATTGAATTATATGGTCCCTCAACTCATCAATAAACTACCATGCAATATAAAAGATACCCTGACAATTAAGAATAGAAAATTTAAATTAAAACAATTTATATTAGATAGTCTGTAATAACTATGTATATGTTTTTTGTTTAAATATGTTATATTATATGTTATGTATGTTTATAATATTATATGTATGTTATTTAGACACTAATATGTACTAATTTGTATATATATATTCTAAGAAATATGTAATATAATTTGGAAAATATTGCTTCTGAATCTGTATATAAAACCAGTTTCACGATGCATACTTGCAAGCCATTAGTAATATTCTTAAATGTTCAAACAATCGAAAGGAAGTTAAGACAAGACAACTTGAGTTTTATGCAGGTTGATTTAGAGATCAAAATTACGTGGAATACGAATTTTTGTTAAACCTGTTAGAATTTCTTGACTCACTGGTGCACAGAAAAACTCTTACGAGTTTATGTTGCACCTTTATTTGTAACCATATATGCTTATCTTTAATGTAAATAAATAATAAAAAAAAATAACGGGTCAGGCTCTCGAGTGAAACGGTTCCCTCCTTCCTAAAGATTATTAAGTGAGATTTGGTGGCCACGATGAAATAAACGCTATATTAATTTCTTTAAAAATACTTCGTTTAGTAAACTATTAATAAACAAAAAAGTATAAATAAACTTTGTGACTGGTTTCTTTTTTTGAAGCAATCGGGAACATTTGTATGTGATGTTACCTAGAAATGCCAATCTTACATACTTTCGTAGTTCTTTTTGTCGAGTCGTTGCGTATAAATAATTTACCACTTGCTTCTTAGTCTTATTTTTTATTAAGGGGTCAATCATTTTAGTGTCATATCCATTGTTAACAGCTATAGTTTTTATAGTTGCCAGTTCCTCCCGATAATCTTCTTTATTTAATGGTACTGAAATAAGTCGATGTACCATGGCGTGAATGGCAGCGTGCTTGTGAACATCTGGGTGATAGGAATCTGCAGGTATGACGTTATCGCTAACTGTGTCTTTTCTATAAACTTTAAATTGATGTTTACTTGTTGAAACCGGTTGGCTAAACCATAAAAATAAAAAATAATAAAATATATTGTGGAAAGTACAAGTGTTTCTAAGTAAATTGCATCTACCACATTGTAGTGTGCAAATATTTAATTAAATTTAAAGAAGTTACATATTTATATTAAAAGGTACATTTAAATCGCAGCACTTATTTATATTTTTAATAAACATTTTAATTATTTATTTCATTATTAAGTTTCATAATTTATTATAAATAAATTTAAAGGTAGATTAAGTTTTAGTCCTATCTAACGTACACTACTACCGTTTCCAACCCTAGCCACTCAGGAGAAGAAACGGCGAAACAAACTCCCCGGCAACCGTAATTTCATTACTTAAATTAGGTTTAAATTTATTATAAATATATATATATTTTATTTATTTATACTTATCAGCAAGAAAATCTTTTACACTATAATATGTCTTCTCTAATAGCAAATCAAATACCTTCTTTCGAAATCTTTTTACTGGAAGTGATTTCAGACTATCAGGAATTTGGTTATATATACGAATGGACATGCAATATACATTATTTTTATAAATATTAAGTTTTTGATTAGGCACATGTAGTTTCTTACTATTTCTGAAGTGTGTAATTCTTAATACTTCAGCATTTGTTTGAAACAAATGATGATGTTTATTTACAAATACACATACAGCCAAGTTATATAAGCATGGTAAAGGTAAAATTTTGAGCGACTTAAACAGTGGTTTGCATGAATGTAACTGATTAACTCCACATATCTTTTGTACTTAAATATTCTAATTAATTCCATAGTATTTCTCGAAATGGGGATCCCATATTGCAAAATGGAAGAAACATATCCATGATTAGCTAAGAGAGATGCATTTAGACCTGCTACTTCTCTTACTTTTACTAATACATATACAATCCTATCAATTTTATTACAAAGTGAATCAATATGTGATTTCCAATTGCAAAATTTATCGATTTTTATACCTAAGAAGTTAGTAAAATCTACGTTATAAATAACATCCACCTTTTTAGTCTCTCTATAATGTGTTTTGAAAGTCGATTAATTTTGTTTTTGTTACATTTAATTTAAGATTACTCTCATTTAACCAATCCGCTACTTCTTTCAAGTTTTAGTTGTTTCTGTGACTAGATCATTTTTGTTTTCGCACTTAATGAGAAGAGTTGTAACATCGGCAAAAAAGATAGAATTTTGCCCTATTTCTGGCAGGAGAGCGCTGCTGCGCAGCAACTTGCCCGGTAGAGATCCGACACCTTGCATGTTGCTGCAGCCGTAATGACAGTTCCATCTTCCGGTCCAGAGTACGGTAGCCGGTCGACGTACAAAATAGGCCTAACACCCCGACCACAGGCAAGTGACGCACCTATATCATCTATGGTGTCTATAGGTTACAGTTGTCACGTACCATCAGGAGAGCCGCGTGCTTGTTTGTTGTCTTAAAAAATGCAGTTGCACAGTACAATAGGTGGCGCCACTACGACGGTTGAGTTGGACATAACAAATCGCTTGAGCCACAAACATAGAGTACATCTATAAGTCGTTAACGCGCATACAGCATATCGCGTTATAAATACATAACAGGGCAGGGCAGGGCAGGGGCATGCTATATTTTTCTATCGTCACTTTAGTTTGCAAAATAAAGAACACCTTTAGTACTAAGTTTGGACACTGAGGCACCAACGAGAATAACTTACATCCAAAGTATTTAGCAGATACTGAATATTGTCCCGCAGAACGGCAGCCTCATCAAACGGCAGGCCCATAGACAGCGCCTCGATTCCAATCTTTTCAATGTTCTCCCTCGTCGCCTGGACAAATGGCATCACTCTCTTCATGTACTTCTTCAAATCGGGAATCTCAGCGAGTTTGCTCGATATTACCTTGTTATCTGGCAATCCTGATGGCTGTAACATCGAAAAAAATACTGACATAGTAATCGACGCACATACAAATCCATACTTACACTAAAACATTTAGATCAAACATTTGTCTTTGGAAGTAATTCTAGTCTATAATTATTTCTTTGGTAATTACTATTTATTTATTATTATTCTTATTATTGTTGCATCTGTGCTCTAGCGGTTCAGTTGTTGGACTTTTATTAGATCACTTAATACGGAAAGCGAACAATTTACAAAAACTTTTTACGGACACTAGATTTAAATATGTACATCTTATCGTTAAATAAATACTTAAAATTGTAAAAATAAAATATATACCTAACATTCAATATAAAATCTCTTAAAAATAGTAATAAAAAATTATTGTGTAATAAAATCCAAACAAATACGTAAAAAGCTAAATTTATCCATTGGAAATCATTTTGAAACAGTATAAGGACTATAAGTATAAGTTTGAAAGAGACGTAGTCAGAACGGATGTAAGAGTTTTGGTTGATGATGTCGTGCTGGAACAAGTGAATGAAATTGTATATCTTGGTTGTGCTTTTAGCAGGGATGGAAGGTACACCGCGGATGTAGAGAGGAGAGTGAGTGCAGGGAATAGTGTGAATGGAGCGTTGGGTAAGCTATTCCAAAGCGAGGTTTTAAGTCAAAAAGCTAGACTCGCTTTGCATAATTCTGTGCTTATTCCAACGTTACTGTATGGAAGCGAGAGTTGGGTATGTCAGAAAGAGCATGAAAGTAGGATAAATGCGGTCGAAATGAGAGCACTACGGAAAATCTGTGGTGTAACGCTCGCTGACCGCATTCGTAACAGTGAGATCCGAGAAAGAGTGGGATTGAAAGAAAGTGTTGGTGTTAAAATGCGAAAGGGCATGCTCCGCTGGTTCGGTCATGTGGAAAGAATGACAGATGAAAGATTGACAAAGCAGATATACAATGCGAATGTGGATGGATGTAGGTACCCGGGGAGACCAAGGCTGACATTTCACGATCAGATCAATCGGATATTATCCGAGGGTGGTGTCAAGAGTCTCCGAAACCGGCGTGTTTGTATGAAAAGGGTTATGAATGTGAAGGAAGCAAGACAGGTTTGTCAGGATCGTGAGGTCTGGCACTCGATACTCTCTGCCTACCCCGTAAGGGACTTGACGTGAAGATATGTATGTATGTATGTATGTATGTATGTATGTATGTATGTATGTATAAGGACTATTTGTAACCCATAACTAATGTGGCGTCAAAGGTTACAGAGATACTACAGCAGACATAGATAAGGAAGAAAAACAAAAACGATTACACTCTATTACTCCAGACTCTGTGTCCCCTTTACCTCCGCCACTTAACTCTACAAATAATTTACTTGAAAGTGTATTCTCTGAGCAAGAACTCTATGTCTGTTTAAAAAAGATATACCTCGCCCGGTCTGGATGGAGTTACATATTATTTATTGTAAAAATTACCCTCCGTAGCGAAGCAATTCTTATTGAATCTATACAACAATATCTATTCATCATCCTATGTACAAAGTCAATGGCGTAAAATATTAATAATTCCAATTGCTAAATGAGGATCCAGTATGGCAGAGCCATCGATTAAGTTGAGACTTGAGACCCATTTCATTGTTATCTTGTATTTGCAAAGTATTTCACAATTTAATTAGTAAAAGATTGGAATGGTATGTCGAAAACAAAAAACTGTTAGCATGTTTTAGCATGTTTTTTGGACATTGACAATGCTTACAATATTACAGTAGAAGAAGTTGTCAGAGCTCTTGTTATCTTGTTATTGATGCCAGTAAATTAATCTCTAATTATTTATATAACTTTTTATATTAAATTTTTTTTTATATTTATATATAAAAAAACTGAAAGAGATAATGGCTTGGATTTATGCAGATGGACTAATTAAAGGCATTGCTCAAGGAGATCCAATCTCTCCTCTGCTTTTCAATATTGTGACAAGAAAAATTTGCTGTTTAGTTCAAAATAAATACATATCACAGTACGCAGATGACTTCGTCCCCTACACATCTAATAATAATTTGTCTAAAGGTTTTACCAACTTACAAATTTCTGTAGATATTGTCATTAACTGTCTTAACAAAATGGGTTTAACACTTTCTAACATTAATTCAAAATGTGTTATTTTTAGTAGAGGATACAAAAAATATTCCCTAGAATCAGGTATAAAAATTGAGGGACAAAATCTTGAAATTGTACGTGAAATAAAGTATCTAGGTATTTGGCTTGATCATTCATTGAGATGGAGCAAACATATAAACGAGCTGTGCGCGAAAACTCAAAACAAAATTCAATATTCTGAAAGTATTAGCTAGTTCGGAATGAGGAATCCACCCTAAACATATTAGAAATTTATATGTATTATACTTATTCGCAGTCGCATTGATTATAGTTGTTTTTTATATATAAATTGGAAAAAAATAAAAATATTTATTAATTTATTAATTGTGTGTGTGTGTGTGTGTGTGTGTGTGTGTGTGTGTGTGTGTGTAATAATGTTATTGTATTACTCCTTGAAATAAAAACTCAGTTGGGTTTCTGCAATAAAAACAGTTCAATTTATTTCTTTTCTATTTACAAGATAATATTACAAAGACAACTGTTTAAATAGCCTTACCTGCAATAAAAACAGAAAACAACATTAAAAGTTTTTACTCCAGGTGTTTACTTATTGTTCCTAAATTATATTAATTACTTTTAACCAAATTATTGTAATCTTGAATTGAATTAAAATTGAATGTTAGATATTTCTAGATTAGAATGACACTGACCACGGAGTATTAATATTTTACTATCATCGAGAGCCCGAGTCTATAACTCTGTCAGAATCACGGTAAATTCAAAATATAAAGAAAATGACATCGTCGTTTACATTATATCTCCCCCCCTCGAAAGAGAACAGTTACATAACATACAATCTATAATATTATGTGACTGTTCGTCAAGTCATGTAGTCAGCTACCGGAATTAATTTGGTTAAAAGGTTAGATTCTGTTTTTAATTTCTTTCCTGTGTTTGTTGTATCGTTCTGCATTTTTATTATGGGACTTCTTGGTGTTTTCATTCTCTTCCTAGATCTTCCTTTGTACAACTTGTTTTCAATTCGTGAAGAAAAATATTGACACTTTTACCTTTCATTAAGTATATTGGAGCGAATCCAGTGACTGTGTATTCCGTTTCATTGTATCTTCTGACACATTCTTGAGCTATTGATGTCCAGGTTTTTTTTATTTTTGTTTTCATTTATTTTGCATCTTATTTTATTTACTAGAGTTTGATTTAATCTTTCATTAAGCCTATTTGAAAATGGAGCGTCTACGACCGTAAGAATCATCTTTATTTCCTTCTGCTTTATAAAATTTTTAAACTCTTTGGAATTTATGCCAGGGTATTGATCTGTTAGTATTGTTCCTATATAATTGCTTTTTGTCACTTTCGTTATTAATTTTATAAAGTCATTTGCAGTTTGGTTTTTCGACGTTAAAATATAAGCGTATCTAGTAAAGTGATCAACCAAAAGGTGTAAAAATTTTTTTGTTGATCGCGATCCCGCAAATCCACCTATAGTATCAATGGACATAATTTCGAATGGTAAAGTAGCTGGGCCTAAATGTGATAGGAACCCATATTTCGTTTTTTTTTCCTTGATTTGTTTTTTTGACATATAGAACAGTTATCGCAAACTTTTTTAATATTCATTATCATTTTTGTGGCTGAATAAAATGGAGTTATCTTATTGATCATTTGTGATCTTCCTAAGTGACAGTAAGTGTCGTGTATTTTTTTATCAATATTTTACTGAGATTTTCAGACCACAGAATCTTGTCTTTTCTTTTAAACTTTTTGTAATAAATGCCATTTTTTAATATGTTTTTCTTCTTTTCTTTTAAGTACATGTTGTCATTCTGGTCCTTTTTTATGTCATCGAGACTTATTAGATTTACGACTGGGTAGTGAGACTATAGTTAAGTAGTGATCACTTCCTAAAGTATAAGGCAAAGTTTGCCAAGATGCAGCTGAAGAAAAGTTAGGTGAACACACTGTCAGATCTACAACAGAATTAGGGTTCTGATTTGGGTACACTCTATGGGTAGGAGAGCCAGTGTCAATAACAGTCATATTAATACTATCAAATAAGTCTAAGAGGTGGGAAGAAAACGAGTCAGTGTGACCGTTAAAGTCCCCTAATATAATTTTTGGATGTGGGATAGCTGAGCAGATGGACACAAGTTCAGGTAAAATATTTTGATCTGGGTGAGGGATATAGATGGATAGGAAGTTGATATCTATTACTTTTGCAGCAACTGCACCAATCTCTCTGCTATGAGGAGGAAGGGGAATTTGGGAAAAAGTTAAAGATTTATTGATAAGGAGACAATGTCCAGCATATCCATGATCCCTGTCATCCCTTAGACACGAGTAGCCCACAATTTTAAAGCTAGAATTTGGGCGGAGCCATGTCTCATAGATGGCAGCAATGATGGGGCTAAATTTATTTAAAAGATAAGTTAAGTCTGGCTTTTTCGGTCTGATGGATCTACAGTTCCATTGCAGGAAATGAACCAGATCCTTCGTGGGGACCAATAAGATTAGCCAGATGTAACAGTTTGTAGGCAACGTTAGTCGGTATACAGCCATTAATTTTCAGTATTATGTTACTACGAGGGTGATCCAAAAGTTCGTGGCCTAACCTACATGGAGCTATGACATCTTTTTACAATCTTACGTCATTTGTTAGTATGTATCATATTGAAGATGTAAAATAAGCCTTTATTTTGCTAATTCCGCGTAA
>NJDC01006835.1:29340-49846 GCA_002245475.1 Calephelis virginiensis | reverse complement strand
ATGTCAATTATGTGTGTATATCGTCCATATTTTGCTATACAATTACCTATGTCTAAGAAATGTTATAAAGCTGAAGAGTTTGTTTGCTTGCTTGAACGCGCTAATCTCTGGAAATACTGAACCTATTTGGAAAATTCTTTCAGTGTTAGATAGCTTATTTATCGAGGAAGGCTATAGGCTATATATTAGCATGCTGTGACCAATTGGAGTACCAAAGAAGAGTGTATCAAAATCGGGGGATATTTTTTCCCATTAAGAGATTCCGCGGCGTGCGCTGCGTAAAAGGTTAGGTTTCGTAAAAATTATGTATGACAGAATTGTTCCCCTTCAAAAGTTCTAAAAAAAATCACAAATTTCTAAAAAAGACAGCATATTTCTATCTTGGACGGATAGCTCACTATAACCTTTTTTATGCTAACCAAAGGAAAATGCAAAAAAAAAACCCAGTTGCAGGCATAATGAAATATATCTTAAAAAAATTAGTAATAATTAGTAATATAATAATAACCATATAAGATCGTGATCCTTACTGGCAGATAATCAAAATTGGCTATTTTATTGTTAATAAAACAAGTTTTATTTAGGTACTCGTTTAAAATAAATAATTATTTTATTTTATATAGGTATTTTTTTTTAAATATAAATATAAATGCAGACCCAAACATTACGATTTATTTAATATTTTTCTATAATATTACGATTTATTTATTATTTAATAAACTGACCATCTGCCTGCCCCATGTTGGTCCGGACTCCTTTGCAGAAAAGACCATCTGCCTTCCTGCCAGGCAGCTCGTAAAAGGCGAGCATAGGCTTACCCTCACTAACACTCACGGTGTTAGAGTTTCGCAGCGATTCACCCGGATTGGTACCACCGCCTTACCTATTCCTGTTGCCATAACCTTAGTGCTTCTCGTTGACGTGTTCCGGTTCGGAGAATAAGGTAGCTGATAAACTTACTTATGCTCGAACCGGACTCAGGTTGGCAACGCACCATTGCGGCGTGAACTTCTTACCATCAGAAAAACCGCCCGCTTGTTTGCCTTCCAGTATCATAAAAAAAAGAATTGTATTGACTATCATGTCCGTGGTAATAAGGAACTCTTTTACTTTATTATAACACGGGCGAAGAACATTAGGAAGCTGTGCCCATGTTGCCAGTGTTTTATACTTTTTAGGTTGGGCTAGACATGAGGACACTTTTCACACACATCCTGCTGTCATGTTGGATCGTGTACTCTTTAATTAATTATCAATATAATATATTATGCCTACACTTTGGTTTGATTTTGACTTTACACCTTTACATATTTAATTTGGCACTCGATACTCTCCGCCTACTCGGCAAGGGACTTGGCGTGCAGACAGGTAAGTAAGTACCTTTATATCCGATAGGCAAGCACTCGCGCGATTAAAAATATAATGCAGAAAGTGTTTTCTTATCGACATCTTTAATTAATACGATAGTATCTTTGTATCTATACTATTAAAATACAATAATAAAACAAGCCATTTCGATTGTCTGCCAGTAAGGATTTCGATCTCGTATGGTTATTATTATATTACTTATTATCACTGATTTTTTGAGATCCACCTCATGTTTTGCAATTATTTATATTCATGCCTGAAACTGTTTTTTTTTGTATGGAACTGTGGCATTCTCCTTTGTTTTAAAATAATGCAATATTTGCGAAGATGTTTTCATAAACATGATATTAATCCTTATCCAAATAAATACATTATTTATCAAAAGTATTAAATTTAAAACAAAATTGCCCTTCACATCAATAGATTTAAATGAATATCTTAGGAGATATCGCAGTTTTAAAATAGCATTAGATAAAGCAAATAAATGATCGAGTAGTGCGCGCACAAATGTGCGAAGCCGGAGGGCAGACATCAATCGGTAGTGACCCCTATTAGCTTTGCAAGATACCTTGCCACTACATTAGAGTCATAAACAAAAATAATACGTTGTTGTAACAATAGTCTACTGACCGCGTGGCCTAGACGTGGTTTATCTTATAAAAAACATTTTTGAAGTAATTAGTTTTGCAATTATTTATATTCTTGCATACTGATAAATAAATATAAATATGTCGGGAAAAATATCCTAACTTTCCTGGCAGTCTGCCGATGCAAAACGGCTGGGCAGCAATAAGACAAAGAATGAAAATGAGCATGATGTTGTGTCGGAACACAATAAAAAAATTTCCTTCTCCGAAAATTATCTTATCAACTTTGATTCTGACTACCCCTAACCTAGAGTATCCGCTCATGCCACTCTACCCCTGGAGGGTCCCGTTCATTTAATGTTAAGTTGCCATTGTTGGTGTTACTCTTGGTCTGAATGATTTTTGGCAACATTCAATGCTCAAAATTTTATAGCTAGATTTTTTTAATGTATGTTTCCAAAAACGTGTTTTTTGCGTCCTTATCCTAGAAGAGGTATGCAGGGGCACAACCAAGACACCCACGACTAGCCGAAGACAATAAGTCCCACAATGTGATAGGTAGCAAGCCTATCGACAACCGGGCACATATACCTAAAATACTGGGCAAGTACCAACGCTATTTTTATTAGAAAATTGAAACTAGACGTTTTTTATTTCTTTTTGTGGAAACAAAATCGTTGGTCTAGAGAAATGAAGACGGCGTTATTATCAACAAGACATTAAAATTTAATATGTTTGAATTTCGACCAATGGGCGACCACTAGTATTAATAAATGCCTAAGAAAAACTGCACTCATTAAAATATGTATGTGGTTCCAACTCCGAAAGCAATGGTTTTAATATAAAACAAAGTCAGTTGAAGAAGTATCTACACTGAACCTAATTCCTGACGAAGAAGTTACTTGTCATATATATGCTGCACTTACAACAGCCGACACCGTTTTTGAAAAATTAAAGACATAGATTATTACTATCGCGGAAACTAGTTCCATAAGTATTTTTTTTTAAATAAGTAAGTATCTTCACGCCCATATCCCCAAAGAGGTAGGCAGAGGCACAACCAGGACACCCACGACTAGCCGAAGACACTACGTCCCACAATGTGGTAGGTGGCAAGCCTATCGCCATATCGGGCATATATCCAATCACGAGCAACGTTTTTTTTATTAGAAAATTTGAAATACCACATTTTCTTTTTGTTGCCAGACCCGGGATTCGAACCCGGGACCTCACGAAGTCAAGTCCAACACTTGGACCGCTAGACGACAGAGACATTTTTTTTAATTATAATTTCGTTAATTGTGGTGTTATAAATATTTCCTTACATAGAAAAATTTAAGAAACATATTGTTATTGTAGGTCTCACGTCTAAAATAACATATAAGTTCATTTAGAACGTTTGTGATATACCTACACTCCGCAAATACCATGAATAAAAACAATCTTGCTATGCATGTATATCGTCTCTACATAAAAAAAAATATTTCTTAGCCAATTTATAACTTTTTTATAATCAAATACCCAATCACATATTTGTCCTTCAAGTAAATTTAGAAAAACGACGGGTTGCACTCCGGGAGTGCCGGCAGAAATGAAAACTTAAATATTAAAGTTGTGCATTTTTGATATTTGGAATGGTTAGGGAATATTTTTGCATGAATTGCTTTAATTATCAGTGCGAAAGTACTGGTCTAAGATCCGAACCTAAGTCGACCTTCACCGAGTAGATAATAGAATGAAATGTATATTATAATAAATTTAGTGTATCGCAGAATATATTAAAAATAGGTTGCCTAAAATATCCTGGACAGAGTATTTTTAATTATTTTTTAAAAAATGATTTTTCATGTAATGTTGCAACATCATGATAATAAGAAAATATTATTCTGACGTAAAATATAAAACATCTAGAATGTGCAGACGTTGGGTTGCATATTATTTACCTGGACAACCTACTGGGTTGCCAGGTATAAACAGGTATGTCGAAATCGTTTAATTTCACCGATTGGATAATAGAATAAATTTTATATCAACGTAAGCGCTGTTTTAGTGCAAACACATTGATACAGGGTTCCCTGCAAAAAAATCAGTCCTAATATAGATTGCCGAATTTTAAAGATTTCAACGCGTGTGGAAGTGAGTGACAGAGAGTTAGGAGATAAGTTACAGTGTAATAATAAAGAACCCAACATTGCCGTGGTGTCTGGTGGAACGATGAATACAAGAAAGTGCGCATGCGCGGTACGTACACTATGGAGGGTAGTCACTATCCGCTAGTGGCTTATTACTTACGATTTATATTGTACTGAAAACACGTGTTAATGTGTATCGTTGTGATAAAAAAATGGCAAAAAAGTATCTTTTGTGTGGCCAGATGACCTTTTAAAAGATTTTCCTGAAAAATATTTTAAAAATTGTTCGTTGAAGCTATCTTTTCGTAAAAAAAGAAATTGAAATATCATGAAGTTGAATTGAACTAACTAAAACAGCACTCGATTTTGTTGGTTACCATACCACGTGTTACAAAAAAGTCACTGTTTTAAATAGTAAATACAATGAACAATTTGAATTTTTTCTTTAAGAGTATTCAGTAAATACATAATGTATGATCCTCTTTATTATATAATTGAATTCGAAATAGCACAATTTGAACGTTCGTTGAATTCATTTCGATCAAATAAACAATTTGGACAATTATTTTTCGTAAGGACCTCTTGCTTGGTTTTTTTTTGTTTTAGAGATTCTATCTCCTTACAGTTTTTATTATTTTCTAAAATTTTCCCGAAAAAAATTAGACAAAACAATATTACTGAAATAAATAAAGCTTTTCATAACAATGACAATTCAAACATTAACATTAAATCTATATATTAATACGTGATGCGAAAACTTTGGACCACTTTTTACACTTACCTTTTTTAAATCCGGCACACTTTTAGTTTATGTGTAGGAGAAGTGCCTTTTTTATGATATTGGATGGTAAACAAGCAGACGGATTTCCTGATGGTAAGAAATTCACGCCGCCTAGAACACCAAAGGTGGTAATGGTGCGTTGCCAACCTGAGGCCGAGATGTCAGGCCGGACCGGAACACGTCCTGACGTTATGGCAGTAGGAATAGGTAAGGCGGTGGTATCAATCCGGGTGAATCGCTACGAAACTCTACCACCTAGTCAGATGTTACGATGTTATTAGTGACGGTAAGCCTATGCTCGCCTTTTACGAGGCTTTTAAAGGCTAATAAAGGAAAAGAAAACATTTTTTAAAGATTTTAACAAATATATAGATGTTGAATACATTTTTGAGTAATATATAGTTCACGCTGAAAACATATTCGACATTATATTTTCTAATACTTTTCTATTATATTAAATATATTAGACTGTCATGCATTTAATTTTTTTTGTGCAATTGAAATGATAGTTGCTCCGAAATAACGCGTATTTTTTAATATACAGAGGGTAATGGAGCTACCTCTACCCGCCATGGTGTACGTACCGTGCATGCGCACTTTCTTGTATTCAATGTTGGGTTCTTTATTATTACACTGTAGCTTTTGACCGCCTCGTTGGTCGAGTGGCTAGCGTACACGCCTAACTACATCGACCAACCGCGAGGCTCGAGTTCGATTCCCGACGGGGGCAGGCATTTGTGTGATGAACATATAAATGTCTGCATTTCCGGGTCTGAGTGTTTATTAAATTTATTCTGGTATCTATTTAAGTATTTCTATGTAGTTTTTTTTCTATGTATTAGAATCGTTGACTAACACCCATAACACAAGCATGTAACTTGCTTACTTTGGGGTTAGATTCAATTTGTGTTACTTGTCCATGTCCATTGGATTATTATTTATTTTTTACTTATTTATTAGCTTATCTCGGAACTCTCTGTCACTCACTTCCACATGCGTTGAAATTTAAATCTTCAAAATTCGGCAACCTATGTTAGGACTGATTTTTTTGCAGGCAACCCTGTATCAATGTGTTTGCACTTAAACAGCGCTTACGTTGATATAAAATTTATTCTATTATCTAATCAGTGACAGTAATTAATTTCGACATACCTGTTTATACCGGGCAACCCAGTAGATTGTCCAGGTCACGTGTCCTGACGCGAGTTCAGAAGTTTTCACTTTAAAAATGTGAAAAAACTAAATTATTTATTTTAAAAAATATCATTAAAAGTTCGCAGAAAATTATGCTGATAAAAAAGCTTGAGACGATTTGCTTCATATACTAGTGAAAACATATTTGATAAGGTTTAGAAACATGGGCAAGATGGAACAAAAGTTGAATTTTATTAATCAGATCTTCTGAATGAGAGGCTATTTTATAGTCCGGTCATAGATTCTAAAATTGCGTCCCATTTAAAAACTGTAAGGAAAATGTGAATAAAATAATGTATTTTTCTTATTCGACTGCAAAAATAAAAGCGGAGTAGAAGTGATAGTTTGTTTTAAAAAAAAATATAAATGCCTTTAAACAAAAAAAAATAGGAACAAATAATAAAAATTTCGCATTTTAAATACTATTCTTTTACAAATGTCTTGTCTCTTATCAATGGTCAACATTTATTTGTCTTTATGAATATACGTGGTCAAGTCTTTTATTTCACATTTATGACCCATTTGTCCAACTTTATCCAATCCAGTATACGTTGGATTTAAATGTGAACACTGGTCTGATCTTCTTCTTCTTTTATAAATATGGCTTTCGATCGTTTTTCACAATTACTTTGCCAATGTCAAGTTAGTTAATTTTTATAGTCATTAGTCACTATGTACAAAGACATGTTGGGTCAGGGTCTTGAGTAAAGCGGTGGCTTCGTTACTCAAACTCATCTAGAGAGATTTGACGGCAGCGAGGAAATAGTCGATACACTAATTTCTTTATGATTATTTCATTTGTGCACTTTCACTAAACAAAATTAATCAAATTACCACCTAAATTAACCAATTTCACTCAATATAAACACGAAATTCAATAATAAGGAAAAAATTACGACCATCTTCATTCATAATGGCGCCAAAACTCCTGTTCTGATCTAATGCGAATAAAATAAATTTACAAGCGCGTCATTTATATACCACTAGTACAAATTGCCTTAATTTTGCCTATATCGATAAAAATGAATGGCTCAGCAACCCTATTTTATCTGTTAAATTGGTACTTACGTCAAAACTGACGTTTACGTGACGTTTCGTTAGTAACATCTATCATGTAAATTGATGTTTTTTTTTTTTAAATTCCCGCCTCTTATAACTTAGAAAGTGATTAAATTCTCCTTGATTTTACTGATAAAGTTTTTAGGGATGGAATTATATTAATCAGCATTGTAAAAAATAAAGATAATATTAAATTAATATTATTCATGAGATATATGAAAAAGACATGGCTAAGAAACAATAGTTTCATTAAGGAGTAGTGTGCTAAATTGTAAACAAAAATTAAGACACAAGTTTGCGCATTTTCCGCTAAAAAGACTTCCTCGCTTTTTCTCGTTTCGAGAGCGTTTCCCTAACCGCCAAATGTATACCAACGCAGGTTGCATTGGTATACTCGGTGTTGACATTTCGAATGATGTTCAATTTCGTGGTCATCTGTAGCCTCTAAAACAGTTGGTCTGCTCAGTAAAGCGAGACAGTATTTCAAACCGACCCATCGCTTACAACTATACAAAGCGCAAATTCGGCCTCATACGGAGTACTGATCTCAACTCTGGGCAGAGGCTACACAGTATCAGCTCCTTCCGTTTGACAGCATTCAACGTAAAGTAACTCGAATTGTCAATGACCAGTCAATTACCAATCGGCTTGATTATAATGCGTTTATAATATTGGCGTTGCGTAAAAATGTTGGTTCACTCATAGCGAATGCTCTGAGGAGTTGTTGGGTTTGATTTATGACCACTTTCAGTCAGGTGATCCACTGGCCCGTTTGCCTCCTCTTGTATAAAAAAGTCAAAACTGGTGGAAACAGTGAATCATTGTTTCGACTCTGACGGCAGTTGTTATCGCCAACTCATTAAATCCCAGTCGCTGTAATCGATTTCAATTTTAATTTATTTAGCACACAGATATGTATGTACCAATTGCTTGACGAGAAGTACAGGTTATATTTATTTATAAGTGAATACAGACGCGAAATCCTTCAGACCAATAAGTATCACCTCATTATTACTCAAAACCTTGAAAAGAATATGTGACCGGAAACTTACTTAAAGGGCAAGTACTTATTATCCTCTGGCAACGTCGCAGAATGGTTGGTAAGAAATTTGGACTAACCCAAAAAATCGTTCTATGATTTTACACAGCAGTGGTATGACCTATTACATGCTTCAGAGCGATGGTGGCGCCGAACTCGTCTTTCCACCGTCGTTAACAAACTACAAAGCTACAAAGGTTAGCGTGCATGGCAAAAATAGGCTGTATGAGAACCATACCAACTGCAGCAATAAAAACCATGCTAAGTTTACCCCCTCTGCATCTATTTGTACAAAAGGATGCAGCATCTACCGGGAGTCTCAACCTTTGGAATACGAACGAATTAATACAAACAAGAGCACACACAGATATTCTACAGCAGGTAATAAAACACTCTCCGCTCTTACGTTTTCGATAAAAAACATAAAATGCAACTCGCCGGGAAAGGTGACGAAGGTTTGAACCTTAAAGAGCTTCGAATCTTCACTGATAGTTCAAAAACAGACTCAGGATCCGAAGCAGGTGTCTTCCTCCGAGGATCTGAACATCAATCAATCTTGGCCACTGGCAATTTTCCAAGCTGAATGCGTAGGAATAACTTTAGCAACACAAGCAATCGCAGCTAGAAAAGTAAATAATCAACCGATTAGAATCCTCACCGATAGCAGATCGGTTATTTTAGCCTTACAAAGCAACAGAATCATCTCCAGGCTAATCAACAAATGCCATACGTCTTTAAACGAGGTAGGTGTAGCAAATTACGTTACACTACAAGGGATAAAATGGCACAGCTACTCCCGGGGAATGAACTGGTCAAGTATGCACACGATCGGGCCCGAGCCCGTACCAACAAGCAGGATACGATCACAACTGAAACAGCGTACAATACAACAACACAATTTACACTGGACTGGTCGT
This sequence comes from Calephelis virginiensis, assembly GCA_002245475.1. Lineage (NCBI taxonomy): Eukaryota > Metazoa > Arthropoda > Insecta > Lepidoptera > Riodinidae > Calephelis > Calephelis virginiensis. The sequence goes on along the minus strand of NJDC01006835.1, from coordinate 40,769 downwards.
GACTACTGCCGGCAAATTAAACTGGTCCTTGAAAAGGTAAGCTTGCGACTTTCTCGCATGCTTCGGAGGCTCACCAGAAAACAACTCCTCATCGTTACAGGTATAATCACTGGACATAGTCCATTTAACAAACACCTTTTTAACTTAGCTAGAACAGTCTTCTGTGCAGAGCCTGTATGTAGACAGAAGGGACATCCGCCCACGTGATTATCGAGAGCCAGCGTGTGAACAACTAGGAGGTCAAGTATCTTGTATTGCCGATGTCACTCCCCGAGGCTACCAGCGATGTAAAGAAGTAGTTGGGCTTCATGGAGGAGTTGGCATGGCAAAAGTAGAGCCACACCACATACCGAACCGTACCGTAAAACCGCCTATGGAGAAGAATAAGAAGCAGAATCGATTTCAAAGGTCACTAGATATTACGATTTCAATAGCATATCCAGGCGCACACACGGAGTTGACAGCTGCAGTACTTTCTTCTTTTAGAAGTTTGGCAACAGATAAATTTCCCGTTTGTCAACGTCACCGATTTCACACTTTTGTCAAAATCAGCCGCCATATGGGTTATCCTCGAAAGTCAAAATAAAAAATGTCAAACTGATTCTTCGAAATCTTAAATTCGTTAACTGTGTTAATTATATTTATTTTTACCAACAAATTGAAATGATATTGTTATATTTTGTTGATTTAACCAAATTTAAAAGGGATGTATTTTATGTTAAATGTTACAGAATTGAAATCACCATCAGAAATCATCCCCATTATGTGTATCCGAGTGGTTAGGTCTGAATGTCAAACTACATAACGTACGTATTTCAAAGAGAACTTTTCCCAAAATGACTGATTTTCTATAGGTCTTTATTATTAAATGTCGGAAATTCGTAAAGCCTAACACCAATGGTACATTCAGCTCCATCCCTACTAATCCCTACTAATATTATAAATGCGAAAGTAACTCTGTCTGTCTGTCTGTTACGCTTTCACGCCTAAACCAGTGAACCGATTTTGATGAAACTTGGTACAGAGATAGAATAGACCCCGAGGAACAACATAGGCTTCTTTTTATAGCGAAAATTGGGGAAGGAAATTGGGATAAAAACAGGTGATGAATGTTCGTACGGAAAATCGTAATTTTTGAAAATATAACAGTGAAACTTTGTATTTAGACACTTAATGAGGAATGAAAGAACATAGGCTACTTCTTATAGCGATAATTTTATCAAAAGTATACTTATCAACCTTATTATAAAATAATATAAACATGGAAACGTGCAAAACTACGTCACCGCTAAATGTGTTTAGTATAGACAAATTAATTTTCCAGATTTTTCTCTTAATAAAATGAACCGAAACTCGCCTTTTATCATTAAGTTGGTATGAAAGCAGTTCGTCTATATTTTTTTGTAAGAGCTCGGAACCAAAATCTATACTATCTATACTAATATTTAAAAGCTGCAGATTTTGATTGTTTGTTTGCTTAAACTTTCATTGTTAGAAAGTCCATTTATTGAAGAAGGCTATAGGCTATACATCATCACGCTAAGATCAATAGGAGCGGAACACCAATTATAAATGTTTTAAAATCGGGGGATTTTTTCCTATTGAGAGCGTGCGCTGCGTTAACGGTGAAAGTTTCGTAAAAATCATGTATGAAAGAATTGTTCCCCTTTAAAAGTCGTAAAAGAAGTCCGCGACAGCACATTTCTATCTTTTAAGGTTAGCTCACAAAATAATGCATTATTTGCGAAGGTTATTTTATAAACACGATGTTAATCCTTATCCAAAAAAATACGTCATTCATCACAAGTATTTAATTTAAAACAAAATTGCATTTCACATCACTCGATTTGAATGAATATCTTAGGAGATATCGCAGTTTTAAAATAACAGTATCAAAAAGAATATAATCACTACGTTAACACTATAGTTTAAAGACCGCGCGACACAGACGCGTGGTATGCGCGTGGTTGACTCCTTATGGAACGGTTGTGCTCAGTGTGCACTACTTTCTAAATTTATTCTTTCCAGAACATCATCGTGTAATACTTTTTAGATGATATTTAAATAAAAATAGATTAAAGTTTGAAGAAGGACGTAGGCCATTTTTCATCTTAAAATTTCAACGGTTAGCGTTGGAGAGTTAAATATTCAATAAATAGACTACGCGGGCGAAGCCGAGGGTAGCAGCTAGTTATCTGTAAATATGGGAATATGCGTATACATCGCACTCGGTAAACAAAAAACACGTGGAAGCATTTCTAACGCTGTGTAAATGATATACATACTTGAAACTCCCGGAAACATAGTTTGCGATGTAAAGGGTTTTACTGGCCACTGATAAATTTGTAATGACACTTGAAAGAAAATACAACCTCCTGACACCTTGTCATTCAGGTATTTTTACAGACTGAATAATAATACATAATTACCCAAATAAAAAAAAATAACATAATCACCGTTAAGTGCATTGCACTTCCTCCATCTTTCCTGCAACTTATTTATACGTTGAAAAAAATGATTCCTCATTTGACGAAAATTTCGACCCGCCTAAATATTTTTTTTTTATTTGGAAATAGGTGATGGAGATAAATCTGGCGAGTTAGAAGGATGGAGCAACAATTTCTAGCCACAAATATGAATTTCAGTCATTGACTCTTCGGAGGTGTGGACTCATGTTTTGGTGAAGCAATATTGTTTTACAGATCATTCCTGGACGTTTTTCTTTAATTTTTTCTCGTAATTGTCTCCGGAAGTTTTTGTAAATAATCGATTAAAATAACCCCTCTCGCATTCCATCGCATCAAAAAAGCTCTAAACAATCACGTGACGTTGTTAATCGAACTCTATTCTGGTCTGCTGAAAGCAATCTCGGTACCCATCTCTCATCTCATCTTGTGAAAAACCAGTTCCTTAGTTATAATATTTTGTACCTTGTCATAATGCTAACAATCTCAGCAATATTATTAATCGGTGGTCTGCTAAAATAAGATCACAAATTAAATCCACGTTTTCCTGGGTGGTGGAGGTTGACAGCCTGCCGCTTCTAGGTTCGTCTTCAATACACTCTCGACCGCGTTTTTTTTCAGCTACTCACTTTTTTACACACGAATACGATGGTACAGATCCGCCTAAAGTATCGACCATGTCTTCATGAATTTGCTTAGGAGTTAACTAAGCCCTTGCAATTTTTTCCACACTGAGAAAATGTTAAAACTTACCGTAGACAAGATTAATCAACACTTACTAGTGAATAAACAAGCTTCAATATGAGGGTTGTTAAAAAATATTAAACGCTTGTTTACTAAGTGAGGCCACGACCTTTTGGATCCACCCTCGTAGCATCACATTCAATTAGTTTAAGTATAATATAGGATTTGTGTTTTTGTTTCGTTTGTCAATTTTAGAATGTGATATTATTTTGTTAACTTAAAAATAAAGACAGTGACTGTGCGCGTCTGTACATAAATTTGTCAGTTAAATTTCCGACATTTAATAATAAAGACCTATAGAAATTCAGTCATTTTGGGAAAAGTTATTTTTGAAGTACGTACGTTACGGCCTGGCTACGGGAAATTCGCTAAAGCGAATATTCACGCGGTGCGGCTGACGGCGCGTCTGGCGACTGAAACAAACGTATGGCAATGTTCTTAACATGCCACGCGGCATGGCGACCGGCGAAATGTATCGAGCGAATCGCGGAGGCGACTAGCGGCGCGGCGGGCGAGCTAAACAAACGTATGAATCAGTACGGCCAAGTACGGCGCTAGCCACGGAGTCGAGCGGTAGTCGCGGCGAATATCGCTGTGATTTAGTTTAGTTGTTTTCGCTGCGAATAATGAACACGGAGATTTTTATTGCTGAAATGCTGTAAACACCTAATGTCAAAAACAATTTTTACATTTAAAATTCTATTTGCATAGATTCTTCAACTGGGGCGCGAACTGCCGCCTGGCCTTCTACAGCGCATGTGCACAGACGCCACCAAGCGGAAAAGCCTGAATTATGCGAAACATACTATAGTGACGTGCTATCCTATCTGTACTTGTAGGTACATAAGTCTTTATTATTTGTAGACGAACACAAATAAAGCTGAAGCACAGCGAGTTCGTGCCTTTCGTCACGTGTTACACTACACGGCACGGCGCCACACAATAGTTACCTGAATAATTCATAGATGGCGTAGATATTTATAGTTTTAGTTTATGACATTAATAGAATTTGTAAATGTAATATTAATTATTAAAAATGTAAAATTAATAATGTTAATGTATAGGGTGAGAAGAACTTTCTGCCTTTATGAAGCACACGCAACTGCACAATAGTACACATCTATCAACAGTAAGTCCTACAACGCGAACAGTTTCTTACGCAAGCATTTGTTACGAAACAAATCGTAGTATACAAGAGGTTAAACATAGATGAACATAAACCTCGAGAGCGTGTGTGGTTCTAAGCACACACAGCGTACGCAGATCTGTTTGTATAAAAAAAACTGTTATTAAAAGTTGTAGTAATACTACGTTAACATTTAATTTTAAACAAATTATAATAAACAATGAACATCATCAATATGAACACACACCCAAAGGAAGTGTTCAAGTAAAGCTAGCTAAGGGGGAAGAAATGGACTCTACTCTACTCTACGGAGTGTGTCACCAAAACCAAATAGAAACAAAGTTTCGATCCGAGACAATGACGCATGTTAAAAAAACTTTGCCTGTTGACTTACCTGTTCTTAAGCTTCCCTTGGTGGTAACAATTTCTTTAACCCATTCTATAAAGGTATACAATCTTAATATGGCAGCATCAGCTGTGCTTTCCACAAAGTTGGCATCTTCTACGGAATCCCCGGCATCAGCTAAGGTAAGACGCATAGCATCCGCGCTAAATTTCTCCAAAGATTCAGATAACGTTAAAAAATTTCCTTCCGATTTAGACATTTTTGCCGAATTTAACATCAGGTGTCCATTAGCTCTGACACCCTTCGGCCACTTATCTTCTTCATTTGGCCAAATGGCACAGTGATTATAGATGTAATAAGTTAAATGGTTTTGTATGAGATCCTTTCCTGATGTTCTTAGGTCTACAGGGTACCTAAAATTAAAAAAAAATCTATTATGTTTTCAAAAAAGTCTGATATTTGTGTATGTTCTGTCTACCCTGTGTTTACCCGGGCTCCTTTATATTACGAGTACGTAAGCCAAGTGCCTTTTTCCCAAGCAGTTCGTAAGGCGAATGTCAGTTTTTTGCCATTAACACAGTGGGGGTTATTGGCCAGAAGCGTGCACGTCGCGATCCCTGCCAGTCCATTGGAATGAAATTCTGGGCCGAAAAAGTACCGCAGAGCGGGTTAGGGCGTTCCCTGGAGGCGACGCGTACCAATCCGCACTCGTCGGTACGAAAACCGCCACCCACCACGCCAGGCCCGTACAGGCGAATCGAGAAGTGGAGAGTGTCAAATAGGCACGTGGAATGTGAGAGGGGGAATGGAAGCGAAGATGAATGAATTGATTGAAGTAATGGATGAGAGATGCCTGGATTTACTGTCTGTAACGGAGACTAAGCGAAAAGGTAGTGATACTTTTGATCTTCCCGGTGGCAGGTTGGCTCTTTTGTCTGGTGTATCACAGAGCGATCACGCCAGCGCTGGGGTAGGTATCATTTTATCGTCTCGCTTAGCCTCAGGCCTGAAAGAGTATGGTTTGATTGGTCCGAGACTGCTCTGGGTCCGTATTAAACTAGGAGTCACGCGAGTTTTTGTGGTTGACCGGTCGACGACGAGTTGACCGGAGCAACCTATGCTCCGGTCAACTCGTCGTCGACTCATGACCTGGAAAAGTTTTGGGATTCTGTAAGGGATGTTCTGGATATAGTTGAAGGAAATGCAAGTGATTATGTGTGGTGACTTGAATGGTTGGGTGGGGACACGACGGGACGGTTACGAGGCCGTTCTTGGACCCTATGGTGATTAGAGAGTGAATGATGCTGGTAAGCATATTGTAGATTTATGTGTGGAAAGAAATCTTCTTGTGTCTAACACAATGTTTTAGCATAAGGACATACATACGTATACATGGAGAAGAAATTATCAAATGAGTATGATAGATTTGATTTTGATTGATAGTCGCCTCCGGAAGTGTTTAATGGACACGAGAGCCTTCAGAGGCCCAACTCTTAACACGGACCACTACTTGGTTACTAGCCGGTTTAGGGGTCTGTTTAAGAAGTGAAGGCACTGGCGAATACGTATTCCATTTGGAGGGCTTGAAAGAATTAAGAGTGAAATGTTGCAAGACCCGAGTGTAGTAAGCATGTATGAGAGTCAAGTCCAAGACAGGCTGAATAGTGTGTGCCTACCGGACTTAGACGTGGTGACTGTTGGAATGTTTTGAAAGATAGTATGGTTGATGTTGCGAAAGAGGTATGTGGGAGTGCAAAGATGCACAAGTCTATGAATGGTGACGCATGGTGGGATGAGGAGGTAAGAGGTAAGGTGGAAGACCGGCAGAGTACCCGAAGACTGGCGACGTGCGGTCATCGTGCCCTTGTATAAAGGCAAGGGTTCACGCATGGACTGTACAAGTTACAGGGCCATTAGTTTGATCAGTTTAGCATCAAAAGTGTATGGAAAAATAGTTGAAAGGAGGATGCAAGGGATGTCCGATGGAACATGGCTCAAGGCGGTTTCAGGTTTGGAAGAAGATGTAAGGATCAAGAGTTTTCGCTCCGCAACATTGTAGAGAAGCATCTGGCTGTTGGTCAGAAAGTTTTCTGCGGTTTTGTAGAGCTCGAAAAAGCGTTTGATAGGGTTGTACGTAAGGAACTTTGGGACATTTTGCGATATTATGGGATAGTCGGGTCCCTGCTGCGTGCGGTGCAGTCAATGTATTTAGACTGTAAAGCATGCGTGCGGGTGGATGGCAACATATCGCCTTGGTTTGATGTTAATATTGGCGTCAAGCAGGGTTGTGTGTTGTCAGCGCGCTTGTTTATCTTATATTCAGACAAATGTCTTCAAAGGTTAAGATCATTGAATGTGGGAATGCGTATGGGTGACCAAGTGGTGAACTGCCTGCTTTATGCAGATGTTGCTGTACTTTTGGACTCAACACCATCTGAGCTGCAAACACTGGTTACAGTTATGGAAGGAGATTGTAAAGACAGGGTCTTACATTTGAATGCGATGAAAACCAAAATAATGGTGTTTGAAAGAGACGTAGCCAGAACGGATGTAAGAGTTTTGGTTGATAATGTAGTGCTGGAACAAGTATATGAAATTGTATATCTTGGTTGTGCTTTTAGCAGGGATGGAGTGTGGAGTGTGGAGTGAATGGAGCGTTGGGTAAGCTATTCCAAAGCGAGGTTTTGAGCCAAAACGCTAGACTCGCTTTGCATAATTCTGTGCTTATTCCAACGTTATTGTATGGAAGCGAGAGTTGGATATGTCAGAAAGAGCATGAAAGTAGGATAAATGCGGTCGAAATGAGAGCACTACGGAAAATCTGTGGTGTAACGCTCACTGACTGCATTTGTAACAATGAGATCCGAGAAAGAGCGGGATTGAAAGAAAATAATGGTGTTAAAATGCGAAAGGGCCTGCTCCACTGGTTCGGTCATGTGGAAAGAATGACAGATAAAAGATTGACAAAGCAGATATACAATGCGAATGTGGATGGATGTAGGTACCCGGGGAGACCAAGGCTGACATTTCACGATCAGATCAATCGGATATTATCCGAGGGTGGTGTCAAGAGTCTCCGAAACCGGCGTGTTTGTATGAACAGGGTTATGAATGTGAAGGAAGCAAGACAGGTTTGTCAGGATCGTGAGGTCTGGCACTCGATACTCTCTGCCTACCCCGTAAGGGACTTGGCGTGAAGATATGTATGTATGTAACACAGTGGCTATGACTTGACGCTAAAGTTTTGCTGCCATTCACCCGGATTAATATCTTTACCAGCTACCATAACGTTATGTCAAAATTGTGACCGTGTTTCACACCAAATCTACTGACTATAACGAAATTTGGCAGGTACACACTCTATGTTCAGAGGAAGGCTATAGGCTATAGGCTTTTTATTCCGTTTAGTAAAGAAGTTCCAGTGGAAGAGAGGTAAAAGTCAAAATCTAAAGGCTATAATTCATCAACGCGTCGTCCAACACTTTACAGATTACCTCGTGACTAAGTCATCAGTTTTTATTTTAGAAATTACTTAGTCGGGTCATAAGTTCTGTTACATATTAAATCTTTTCAATTTAAAACGATGGCCACAAAGTGTTTTTTAATTTGAATTTAGAATATTTTATGAAAATAACTACGTATATTTGATGTATTATTAAAAATGGAGTGGACGCTTAAAGAAGACCGTGTCACGGTTATCACGCAACATGAATGTGGTTACACACCAACTCAAATTTTCGACATACTGAAACATTTGAATTTAACTAATAGATTAATTTATCGTACTATCAAAATATGTAATTAGGACTCAAGTTTGAAGAGAGAAAAAGAAGCGGTCGCCCTAGCTCTGTTAGCATCCGCCACGAAGACTGGCCTTCTTCCGTCCAGTAAGGTTACTCTTGAATCTCGATATCATGCGAATTGGAAATTGGAATCGTATATGTCACTTTAGGTACTTTCGAACACAGAATTAGGGGATTGTTAACATTTAGTTACAAATAAATTCGACGAATATGATAAAATAATTTACTATTTACTATTAACTAAATGGTAATAATTCGCCAGTATTGTGTTCAAGAGTACCTAAAATGACATATTCGATTCCAACTTCCAATAATGCATGAATCGAGCTTCGAGAGTAACCCTACTGACTTGAATCTGTTGGATTACAAAATATAGCAACACTTGGAGCAAAAGGCCTGCTCAAAACCTCATCTCAATTTGGAGTCACTCAAGGCATCTCTGATCAAAGCAGCCACCGATATTGACATGGACCCCGTGCATGCTGCTGTAGACGACTGGCCGCCCAGATTGAAGTCCTAAATTGAAAATCGCGGGGCTCAATTTTAGTAAGCGTAATTAACATAAGAAGGCACGTTTTATTCAGTTCATTTTGATAAATAAAAGATTATTCTAAAAACAAACAGGTGATTATTATTAAACAATAAACATGTGACAGAACTTATGGTTCGAATATGTACACATATAACAACACTCAGTACCGTTTAGGTTCAACTTACTATCATAACTTGAAATACGCAATATCCAGGAATATTTGAAGGAATAGATCTTACACAGAATTATATACGCATATTCACGCCAAGTCCGTTGAAGGTTAGGTTAAAAGTATCAAGTGCCAAGTGTCACGATTCCTCGACCTTTTTTTTACTAACGTTTGGAAAATCCCCACGAAAAAATCCAAAAAAGCAGCAGGTTATGTCGGACTAAAATCGACAAAAACTAAACGATGATCTTCGTGCCGCCCGGCTAGGAGCGAAATGGGGTTGCGTTGGCATTCAGAATCTCGCTCCGCGGATACAAGTTTCCTCCTGCGCTGAAAATGGAGCGACTAAGGCCATTGGAGTCGCCCCCCAGGCGTGCGAGGCCGTGCTGGCCGAGGAAAGTCCCCCGACTCGGCACTGAGGCGCTTTAAAGGCGAAAGAACCGCCTTCTCGCGCCCCCGGTCCGCCTGCGCCGGACCGGGCCTGAGTTGGGATCGTCCTCCCGGGCCCGCTCCGCGGTCTCCTTTTGCGTCATTACATTTTCGCAAAATAATACGTTTTGTTTTTCTTTTTTTAGAATTTGAAAATAATGGACTATAAGATAACTTTTATTAAATATTAAAATAAAACTACGACCAAACTGAACGCGCGAAAGAAAGTAGCATTTTTATATTTAGGTTGAAAATGGTAACCCCAAATGGCGTTACTAGCATTTTTATACTTAGATTAAAAACGGTAACCCCAAATGACGTTATGGGCCGCCATTTTGTGACGCTAAAACAGTCGTCTGTTGTCTTTTCTTGCGCATAGACCACGTTCTTCAAGTATTTTCGATCTGTTTTTATTTGATTACCCGGCCGGCTTTACTGGATTATTTCTGCTTTTCAACTGACATCGGCGCTAAATTGGACTTCGATTGTGTTTTTGTGACTTTTGGTGCATAATAATGCCTAAACGTGGACAAACATTGAAAAGTGGAACCCGTGAGCTAATCATCAAGCTGCAAGATTACTTTGAGCGGGAGCAGCAAAATGGCGGACCCCTGGTACCAGTCGAACAAGTACAAGAACGCGTCTCTCAGGCGCTTGGAGTTAGCAAACGAACGATAACAATATTAATAAAGAAAAGTTGGGCTCTACTGGCATGGAAGATAATATTTTACGTACTCCGAAGAAGAAACGTAGTACTAAACCCGTGACAGATATTGACACCTTTGACGCCGATGCAATCAGAAATCATATATAGGGGTCTTATTCCAGAAATGAATATCTCAACAGGAAGAAGCTTTTGGCATCGTTAAGAGAAGCTGTTTAGCGGGGGTAAAACTGCTTTAACCGAAACCTTATAAGATATTGGTTTTTCGTATAAAAAACAGACAAAAGAAAAATTTTATTAGAACGCTACGACTTAATTTTAAAACGGGTAAGTTTTTTGAGAGAAGCCAAAAAAATTGATAACTGGGATAATGTCGTGTTCATTGAAGAGACATGGCTAAACGCCAATCACACGGTTTCCCATTCTTGAACGGATGATACACAAGCGTCGACGTCGAAAGTACCAATGGGTAAGGGGGACCGTCTGATAATATGCCACGCAGGTTTGTAAAATACGGTTTTGTGGAGAACGCGTTACTGGCATTACAATCAAAAACCACAAATGACTACCACGAGGAAATGAATGCTACTACATTTAAAGAGTGGTTCCAGAACGTGCTTTTGCCCAGCCTACCAGAGCCTTCTGTAATATTCATGGATAATGCCTCCTATCACTCGGTTCAGATACAGAAAACACCTACCCAAGCTAATAAAAAAGAAGAAATGGTGGCTTGGTTACAAGCAAAAGGCGTGGACACAAATATGCAGATGCTAAAAGCAGAGCTAATTAAATTAGTTAATAAAATAAAGCGGCAAATTTGCGATACGAAATCGATGAACTGGCTCTGGAATACGGTCATCGCGCTCTAAGAATTCCACCGTATCATTGCCAATATAACGCGATTGAGCTAATCTGGGCTCAAATAAATGGTTACGCCGCCCGCCACAATACTTCCCTGCCATTCAGCAAGAAAAGGATGATGACCCTATTAAAAGAACCTACGGGAAAGTCACAAGAGATGACTGGGCAAAGGTTTTTGAGAAGACTAAAAATCTGATTGTGGAACATTTTGACCGAGATATCAGGATTGATTCTGTTATTGATAATAATATAATTATACATCTAGGCGAAGATGATGACGAAGACACCAC
>NJDC01006835.1:9635-23458 GCA_002245475.1 Calephelis virginiensis | reverse complement strand
AGATGTAAATGGACGCTATTTTGAAAAGTTATAATAAAACTAATAACTTGCTAGAATGCTTAGTTTTTGATTTTCTAAGAACTTTCAGTTTGACCCTCGTATGTTGTTTAGCATAATTATCTAATAGTAGAGTTACTATTGTTAATGCTTGCAATTGTCATCTTTCAGTTTGAGAGCATGATAAACTCATTCAAGAAGATAATATAATATAAGCTCTGCATTACCTCGTCATTAACATTTTTGTTGTCTCAGGCTAACATATGTTTCATACCATAAAGTGATTGATAAACTTGTCTGGATACCTATAACACGAATTAAATAGCAATTCCGTTCCAAAAATAAATGATGTCATGTTATTTACCAAGTCCATAAGTCCTAGAACAAGCATACTCATGAAGCCAATTGAGAGTGGCTTGAAAATTTTTTCTTACTTCATCATGATATGTGTTCATTGCAGCTAATGCTTTCTCGGCTTGAGCTTTCCACTTCTCTTCGCCATAATTAAGATACCATTGATTACACAAAGCCACTACACATTCATCACCAGAACGGGATGTGATTGTTTTTTCTGGCTCATAGTATATATTTGCACTATTTTCTTGTACTAGCTTCGCTTGTAATTTCTTTTTTACATCCTGTATTTTACTACCCTTATACTCCCCAACCAGTAAAACTCCATCATAGAAACCTTTTAGATAAACCATTTCTTTAGCTTGAGTTAGCTTATCCTTATCGTTCTGACTTTGTATTTTTAATTTATCATAAACGTGAACTGCAGAAAGATTCCCAAATTCTGGAATTTCAAGAATGGGGACAGGTTTAAATGGTAGGACCATTTCATCTTTAATGCCATATTTTTCTCTGAAAGCAGGTTTCTTCTGTAAATCAATAAGGGCTGCATAGTCATCTGGAGAATCGGATGGTACACTTGTCACTATACCAGTTCCCTTATCCTCTTTTATGGTTAACATGGGAAGGGCATATATTTCTGTATAACATGTTAAAGGCGATCTTAGAATGATTCCAAAAAGATCTTGACCTACAATTTCTTTAAGTATATTATATTCTCCATCTTTCTCTGTAAATCCTTGATATGACATGTTCCTAGCAGCTCGTCTTGTGCAAATAAATATGCCATCTTTCACAGTTTCAAATGCAATATACTTAATATCTGGATGTACCCAGCAGTTAGTTTGACCATACATTGTCTCTGGCCGCAATGTTGCTGCAACTAAACTTACTTTCTTACCTTCAAAACACCTAAGGACGGTAAAACGCAAAATTTAGATTATTCAATTTTAATTTATTTAAATGCAAGAGTTCCACCATAGACTATGTCCACAGTTAACAAAAATATAATTCATGAATATTTGAGTAAGCAATATAGATAATCAGTTGCATGTTGGAATTTAAAATCACAAATACATGGTACAAGCAGAAAATCTAGAGGAAACATACATATATATAACATAAGTGTGTGAACATAAATATGTAGACATATTATGATAGTTCAACATGATAAGTAAATAAGTGCAGAGGTGTAAATTTGTGCAACAAGAAGCAGAGTATCACATATTTAGCATGGCTTCTGAGGTCAGTCTTCCAACGTGACAGACGTTAGGTGGAAATGCCGCCTTATGTTCCCTAGATTTGAGTAATAATTGTTGCATCGGAGAAAATTTTAAGAATTAAATATTTAATTGTCCCTCAAAGTGCATACAGAGGATTAAGGACAGTAATCAAGTGAAATCAACCAGCTTACTGTTAAATGTGTACATATGCACAATACATATTATGTTCAACAATGAGTATACATTATTCATTTAAATGAAAATTATAAACAAATAGCTTACCTAAATACATCTGCAAAAGGTGGTAAGACTTCTAATTTGATTAAAGTATACTCTTGAGGCCCAGCTCCCTCTCCAGAACTTCTGTCATGATCCATACAAGGTTGTTTATCTAAGGGTGAAAATATTGTGTATCTTTTGCCATACATTATCTTTTCACGAGCTTTCAGATGGTTGAACTGCCATCTTATAAATGAGTCATAAAATGGGTTTGCGTCAGTTGTTATGAATTTTCTACGCCAGTCTACCTGATGAAAATAACGTTTATTTTAAAATGCCCTTTTGATAGGATCTAGGTAGGTATATTTAGTTTGTATGCTGTTACTTCACTACATAGTATAAAACAAAGTCGCTTCCTCTGTCCCTATGTCCCTTTGTATGCTTAAATGTTTAAAACTACGCAGCGGATTTTGATGCGGTTTTTTTAATAGTATACTATGGTCCGCTAGAATACTATGTAGTGATAAATAATATAATATTTTTCAATTAATTGGCAAATTTTTAAACTTAGTCTTGCAGATTCTACATCAAATGTGATAAGGATGTCTCGAAAACATTAAATATGCTTTTTAAAGAATGCCCAGCAACAAGGGTAGGTGACAAGTTATCATCTATGAAAAATAAAGTCAGAGAAATGACGAAATGTCCCCAAAATTAGTATAAAACCTTAAGTCACGATTTAAGTCATTTCAAGTCTGCTTTAAAGAACAAATGGGTTTTGTGTCATTCTATTGAAGAGAGAAAAACGAAAGATGGCTAAATATTTCAATATGTATGGACACCGAACAATAAACCGGGGCGTCTTAGTAGACCTCTAAGAATCGACTGATTGCAGTAAAAGGAGAAAAATAAAGTTACTTCATGAAGGTATCTGTTGAAGTGCTGACTTTTGCAGCTAGCATCAGTCAACAAACTTCAGGTAATGCTGCAGCTTCAAAACTTATAAAAGATGCAATGCAACTATTACACCAAAATCAGCTAAACAGTACAGAAAGTAATAAATACTGCCCAGGAACCTAAGTTAAAATACATAGTCGAACAGTTGTTGCACATTTTTATCGAAGGTGGTTTTACAAGGAAGCAGTGGAAATGACTGCATGACACAACTAATGGTATGTTTCCTTGTTATATTCTTATTAGAGAGGCAAAAAAATATGCTATCCGGAACCAGAGACAGTTCGAGTTACGGAGATGTTTGTAGAAGTTGTGCTCCAGGGCTGGATACTGGATCACACAGCTAAAAGACTTTGTCTTTATCTTGAAGAAGTACTTCAAAACCGTAAAACAGAAGAATTGAAAAATCTGGAGCTCATTCCTAAATGAGGATGTGATGGATTACATCAAACTGCCTCTCAACAAAAGTTTTCAGACAGCTCTCATGATGATTCAAACATTTTCCAAAGTTCATTGGTTTGGTTCCGAATACATTCTCATGTTAGAAGAAAATTTTATGAAAAAATCCAACACCATCTACCGTAGAAACCGTAGATATCACAAATGATGAAATAAAGTATATAGAAAACCAAATAAGACATCTTTCAAAAACTGAAATACAAAATCATCAAGCTACTTTTGTTCGTCATATATTACTCCCAACCATGGTTGATGCGAAGGTTTGCAACCCAGTTACTGGCAAATCATCCACCATGCGATGTTACATATCCAGAAAAACGTCCAAAACCTTCAATACCCAACCATTAATGTTCGGATTAACAATACTTCACGCAAGAATTCGTTTTTTAGAAAGTATTTTACACATATCGTACAACATTTTTAATTATTTATACGGGATACTCACGATCTCTTTTTATTTTATTTGTCGATATTTCGGCCTAGTTGCATAGCCCGTGGTCACGACGGGACTGCGTATAAATAATTAAAAATGTTATTAATTCGCGACGATTTAAGTTTAAAATCATATCGTACAAATTACCTTTACAAAAAGTGCAAGCCCGAACTGCAGAAGAAAAAACGAAGCCCGAACTGCAGAAGAAAAAACGATAGTGAAAGAGACAAAAGAAAAATTCAAAATAAATTTAGGGAAGACTGGAATAATAATAGATATGCCGAAACCTGATTTTGGTCATTCCAATTTTGGTAACATGTCTAGAAGATTATTTGCCAATCCAGGGGGATGATTATGTAACTCAGTTACCAACTCATAATGGATGAGTGTACCTACATCGAATCGCTGTCAAATGACGTGTTTTGTATTTGCTATCTCCAGTGACTAACAGAAATACAATAGAGATAGCAAACACAAATGACGTCATTTGATGTTCACTTTTACAGATCAGCCCCCTGGGGGATGGGGGGAAATGGTAAGTGTATATCAAATTGCTGTCAAATTACGTATTTTACATTTGCTATCTCCAGTGACCAACAGAAATACAGTAGAGATAGCAAACAGAAATGACGTCATTTGATGTACACTTTTGCAGTTTGAGTTGGCAACTGAGATACATAAACACCCACCAGATCTAGCTGCTGAAATCACCGGCATAATTACTTTTTGATTGAACTTAAGGTGATTCTAGAAACGCTGTCATCTGGATTAAAAACAAGTCCAGTGAAGTTTGGCGAATTTTGCAGAGTTACTGCAAAAATTTATGTAGAACTGTACAGTTGGCATCCAATGACGCCAACTCTTCATGAATTCTTATTGCACGGCACAACAATAATAAAACATGTCATCCTTCCTATAGGACAACTATCCGAAGAGGCCGCAGAAGCCCATAACAAAAACACTACTTCTCATACCGGCAAAATTACGTCCGAAAATTTTCGAGGCTACAATGTAATGAAGATGTCCTCAACAGACTGCTTCTGACATCAGACCCTTTTGCTTGTGGAGAGCAATGATAAAATAGAAATGTTAGAATTGTTCGAGCCAGAAGAACTAGATACAAATTAGACGGTTCTTCAATAATCGGTCACTCAAACAAATTAGACTAATTACCTTATTTTAAATAATTTTGGGTTTTTTGTCATAATTATAACCATACGGGTGTACTTGACACCGTAACTAAAACTTCTGTGGTAGTTTAGATACGTATCAGACTTCAAAATTCCTTTTAAAGTATTTGTGGGAAACAAGTGGTTAAATATTTAGCAGTTTTTCAGCCCGCAATGTATAGCAAACAAAGTATATGCATTAAGCCGCACGTTGTAAGCTGTAAGTGCTGACCTAATATGCTATTTTATTACATTGCTGTTTTTAGTAAAAATGTGTTATTTATTAGATATTAAATGAAATAACGAGTTGGGTTTGATAGTATTAATGAGATAATAGTGAAATCAATAACAAAAATACAATTTTTTTTTTAAAAATTAATGAAATTTCCAAAACAAAATTCCAACTACATATGCATGTCTATCTGTGTACTATAGCTGGATTGGTGAAGAAAACAGCATTTAGTCGAAGCTTCTTTATTTTGTAGAGGAGTATAATCTTCATAGCTTGCCTTTTTGAATGTAATTTATTAACAAAAAATGCGTCCTTTTATACGCTAGTATGCTTACAATGTGATTGGCTAGCCAATCAGAATACATTATATTGACCAATCACAAATTAGAACATAAATTTTACTTAAGGTACTAGCTGTCTTACGGTTGGACCTTATAGAGAGCCGTGGTCATCTAAGAGACCCATCCAACAAGGTTGTACCGTATGGAGAGCCGCGGTCCTAAAACTTAATATTTTAATTCTACAAAAAGTACAGTGAGTCTTAATGTAATTTTTTAAAGACAAATGAAGTTACTGTTATACAATGCAATGATAAAGGCCTCTACTGTACGGATTTAACACATAAAACTAAGAAAATAGACTACTTATTTTACCTAGTTATTCTTACATTAAAATATACACTTAAACACTTTTATACACTAAAAATTCGTCACAATTTACACTATTTAGTTATCCCGCACACTATCATATACAGAATCCATGGTTTCATTTTTCATTACGCTGTCATTTACATGATGTATGTTTTTTTTACTCAAATATGTATTTTTATTGATTTCCTATTAAAATAAAACTGCCAATTAATTTGGTCCAGTTTTGAAGTCAAAATGCTTGTTAGTGTGCTGCCTAGAGACATCAAACGTGGTAATGGGGCGTTGCCAATCTAAGTCCAAAATGTTAGGCTTAAAAGTAAGTCTATTGGCTATCTTAAACTCTAATTTGCAACACGTCGATGGCTAGCACTGACCTTGTGGCGGCAGGAATAGGTAAGACGGTGGTACCAATCCGAGCAAGTGACTATGAGAATCTACCACCTAGTCAGATGTCACGGTGTTAGTGACGGTAAGCCTATACGCGCCATTTAACTGTTAGCTGGCGGTTAGCTGTCTTACAGGATAGCAGATGGTCTATTCTGCAACAGAGCCTGGACCAGCCACGGGACCAACCAACCAACCAACGGGATTCCATTTATTTTATAGAAAAAACTGTGTCACTGTGACTTTTACAGTGAATTATTGTTTGATATTTTAAACTCTTTCATCACACCAACACCTAACTATAGTGCCGTAGGCATACACTCACTACAGGCCCTGACTACCCCAGGGGTGTAAGTGATTTACTTTGAGGAAATAAAAAGATATAAAAAATAAACAAAATGTTGTGTCACTGTGATTTTTGACACTAGTTAATAATAGTGGTAATATGTAGTATAAACCAACCAAATTCCATATTCATAGCTACAGGCAAAAAATATCATAATGCATGCTGCCCTAATATTATCAGTAAATACACATATATATATTTTATTAAATGTAGACTACAAGTTATTCTAATGTAGCAGTTCAGTAATTAATGGGTGAAGAGTAACAAAAATCCATCCATTCTAAGAAACTTTTGCATTTATAATATTAGTATGATTAATTATAGAAGCACCAAAACAGTTACCTACTCCGATTATCTTTTTTGTTGCTAGTTTGACACATATATTAAAAAAAAATGAGCAAAGCTGCAAGCAAAACACCAAGATGCCAACTGTTAAATCATTGTGTTATGATAAGAATTCTAGTGTTGCATAGCAAAATACTAAAATGACGTCTTATGGTTCAATGTTGCTTTTGCATGGTAAGAAATTTAATCTTCTGTAGGTTAATACCATTACTTGTTGAGTGTTGTGTTAACTAACAAAATAATATAATACATACATGTATACCCATCTTCTTAAGATCAGATACAGCTCTAGGTGGAAAATACTCTAACCAGTAACTTTCATTGGCAAACTCCTTTATTTCTTCATCTGGTACTCCAATACTTTGCATAATCTGCCATTGGAACTTAGCACCACCAGTTTTTGCAACAGCTTTGCTTTTTTTGCCTTTACTTTTATCTTTTGGAACTAAATCTTCCTGAACTTTTACAACACACTCAGTTTCTTCTGGGAATGAAGGTGGACAACCATAGAGTTCCATTTCTCTCTTTAATTTATCAGCACAGGCTTTGATAGGCATGCCAGTACAGTGAAAACCAAATGGGAATAAAACCATCCTCCCTTTTAACCTGTAATATCTGGTTGCAAACTGTGAAAAATAAATAAAAAAATATAAATGCAAAATCTGTATAATTATTTTTTCTTCTTCTTCTTTTATAAATATGGCATTCAACTCAGTTAATTCTTATACAATATACAGTCATTAGTCATTATGTACAAAATCATGTCAGGTCAGGGTCTTGAGTAAAGCGGTGGTTTCGTTACTCAAGCTCATGTAGTGAGATTGACTCAATGTAAACATGAAACTCAATAATAATGAAAAAAATTACGACCACCTTCATTCACGATGGTGCCAAAACTCTTCAATTATTTTTTCTTAATGCTTCATTAAAAGTAAGTGCACTGATAATTTAAAAGAACTATAATAAAGTCTATTACATTTACAGCATAAATATTAAGTAATAATAAAATCTTTTATACAATGCAAACAAAATTATATAATAGTTTTCACCAAGATCCCTTGAATACATACAACCCTTACTAATTAACTGGCCCTTGCCCTGATATGTCATTTTCATATTTCATTTATGTTTCATTCATTATTTTTTTATGTTGATAAAAGATAGGTTTGATAATGGTAACAAAGATGCTATGGCTACTGAACACTTGCAATGAATGCAGAGTGCAGAGCAGGGCAGCAGTAGAGTGGTTGCATGTCAGCGGAGTGCACAGTTGTTGATTTCTATGAGTTACAGAACAGACCATCTGCCTTTCTGCCTGGCAGCTAAAACGAAGCGAACACAGGCTAAATTGGTCATTTCTAGCTATCTAGAGAAGTGTACTTCAAGTAACTGTCCAAGGTAGGGATCC
Organism: Calephelis virginiensis; assembly: GCA_002245475.1. Lineage (NCBI taxonomy): Eukaryota > Metazoa > Arthropoda > Insecta > Lepidoptera > Riodinidae > Calephelis > Calephelis virginiensis. Next base: position 15,288 of record NJDC01006835.1, on the reverse strand, counting down.
ATCGCCTTACATATTCCTACCGCTCTAATGACAGTTATGTTCTAATACAGAGAGTAGAGTAACTAGCAAAACTTGCTCGAAAATCCTAATATCCCGCCACAGGACAATGATGTACCTGGTAGACTATGAGAAGTAAATTACAACAAATCTATATAACACGAATGCAACTAAATTGTAATGATTACCTCACATTTCGACAATGAAAATGTATGTCCAAGATGCAAACGTCCATTCATATACGGATACGGAAACGTACACAAAAATTTTGCATATTCTTTACCATCATCAGGTGCTTCAATTTCAAATATTTTTTCCCTGTCCCATCTTTCTTGTACTTTACTTTCAACATTTTGAAGATATTCTACTTTGAAAGTACCTTTACGATCTAAAGTAGCCTAAAATATTGCAAAACAAAAATATTATGAGAAAAGTAAGGATGCGGAACTTAATTATTTATAACCTTAAAATGTTTCAATATTGCACTAAACACAATCAGGTTAAATGACTTTACCATGTTAACAAGTAATTAGCACTTGCTGTGTAGTAAACATAAATTAAATGTATGAAATTATGCAACACAAACTACTACTACTACTACCTACTCCTGTGACCTAATCAAAGTTGCATTCGTTCTTGCGTGCATTGAAATTAGGTAGATACATTGAAATTTTTTGACACGTCGTCTGCCAAATTTTTTTTTTAAGTTAATTTGCCCCTTTCTGGGGCGACTAAGACCTTTAGGCCATGCTGCCACGTCTTCCGTAATAATAAATTCTTTTTCATATTAAAATTTTAAATTCATTTCTTCAGTTTCTTAACATATTGTCTTCCCCTTTTTAAAAGTCATTTCCTTCACTAAGACAAAGCTTATTTGAGTCCTTCAATACGTCTTTATTTTTAATTTCTTGAAGTTTACATATTATGTTTATCCGTTAATTTGTTTTATAGTACGTCACATCCTTGAATTACGATTATTTTCACAAAAATTATAAAACTCAAATTCTGAACACCAAAATCATCTTCTTTCATGTTGGCGCCAAAACTTCTACGACAGTGCAAAAAGTATTTTTAATATTCTTTTTTTTACCTCTATATTTTATACTAGTATTATATTATGTAATAAACCTATATCTTAATATTTCATGTCTTTTTCTAGTTTCGTCTTCAAATTTCTTTCTTGTTCAGGCCTCTGCCTCTTCTGTCGTGATAAAACTCTACAATAGTCTTTCACTAGTATAGTTTATTTACTAAATCACATTTACACACAACTAAGTAATATTTACACTTTAATTAATTTACAAATTATACATTTTTACATTATATTACACATTTTTAGCTTAAAGATTGGAGGGAACCCTCGAAAAGCGCGCCTTCCCCCTCCGACCGTTCCCGCCAACCTCACCTCTCGTCTGCCAAATTCATAATGTAGCACAGACTAGTTATGAGAACTACCATAGATTTAGGATGTACTAGATGAACAAATGCCCGGTTCCTATAAAAAACTGTTCGTAGGATATGTTACTAATAACCAGCGCTATCTAACAACCTACGGATGGGAGGGTCAGAACCATAGGTCAGAACGACGGGACCATATGACAAATGTATGGAGTTGGCCGCTACTGGCGTTCCTATAAAATTTTTGAAATGTCAAACAGCTGTCAATGTTACTGTCCGTCAAAGGTACCGCTACCGCCAGGCGCCAGCTACCGCAGCATTTGAGACGGATTATCTGTTTATACGTACAGTATAATGCAATTATTTTAAAGTTTGTAAGCGATTTTAAAAATGAAAATGATGTGGATATGCTTAGTACGCTCTCAGGATGGAGTTTGGAGTCCGATGTAAACAATATAGGAATATAACGCAATGGTTCAAGGTTTGTAAATGATTTTAAGAATGAAAATGGTGTGGATATGCTTAGTACGCTCTCAGGATGGAGTTTGAAGTCCAATGTAAACGCTATGAGAATATAACGCAATGGTTCAAGGTTTGTAAATGATTTTAAGAATGAAAATGGTGTGGATATGCTTAGTACGCTCTCAGAATGGAGTTTGGAGTCCAGTGTAAACAATATGGGAATATACCGCACTGGTTCGAAGTTTATAAGCGATTTTAAGAATGAAATTGATGTGGATATAGTTAGTACATTCTCCGGATGGAGCTTGGAGTCCAATTTAAACGATAGGGAAAGATTTTAAAAAGAAAGTACAATCTGTAGGTACTTCATAATTTCTAAAGATTGACTTGTTTTCATCTGAGGTTCCGACTTGCTAAGAGATTAGTGGGGAAACGACTGACCAAAAGTTATCTCTTTTTATACCCAGATGACAGCAACAAGGTAAATAAGTTTATCATCTATGTACTTGTATGGTACAAATAATTTCAAATTTAGCTACCACTTATGTACCAATTTATTACCTTTTATGTTGTATTTGTTTGAAAACTCATGATTTACATCAAATCTGTTGTGAACTAGGGATGTAATGATCCCGAGGGGAGCAATGTAAAAATTTAGGTACAATATTGAAAGTAGATATTTAATTAGTGCAATCAATCAGATTTGATGATTCCGCAACAACTTATAATGGTTGCTTAGTAGTTAACGACGCCTTTTCATGCATCCGTAATTTTAGTGGTTGCTAATATCATGTTCTGGTTTTGATAATGCATAATAAGGTTTAATTACATAACATGAGTAACTTAAGGTCATATCTGTTTGGCAAAGTATTTTTATTAATATGAAAAATGTATACAGACAAGTTGTTATTTTAATGACAATCTTTAGTTTGTAAGGACTATTTCCAGCAGTATACTTGTCAAGATCTATTAAAGACACAGCAAGATGTATATTTTCAAGTTTGGAAGGGAAATGACATTGTCCGGGATTGGATATGTGACCAATTGGCGATTAGGCATGCCACCTATCACATTGTGGAACTTAGTGTCTTCGGCTAGTCGTGGGTACCCTGGTTGTGCCTCTCCTAAGACGCAACAAATAAGCCTAAACATAATGGGAGTGCTAGGAATTTTAGATGTATCTGCCACCTCTCAGTTCCATCATCATCTGATTTACTCATGCATAAAAGATTTCAACTCAGTATCCAGGAAGTGGATCAAATTCAACTTGCAAGATTCCACCCGGACAAACAGACATATAATGAAAATAACGCAAGACCTTGTAAAAAGAGTTACTAGGAAACATAATATTATAGGTATCTATTTGTGAAGTTTCCATCCGAAGGTATAGGAAATGTACTAATTCAAATTATTTTATGTATGAAATTGTTTACAACAATTTGATTTCAGATCTTTTGGAGTTTGGAAAAGAAGTTTCTTTGATGTACAAAACCCTGCAGTTCAACTTTATAACACATGCAATTATTATCAAATTACAACTGCTGTATTGCATAATATATGTTAAATGCGAAATGTGAATGTCCGTTCTGAACATCGGTAACATTGTATCGGTAAAGGATCCTGATAAACCTTATTGATACAGATTTGAGTCAAGTGATATTATGTTTTGAAAAATAAAACAATTTTAAATACTTATTACAACTTTTATTTCAGATCGACAAAAATTTTACATAATTTATTCCCTGCTATGAATTTATAAACATTAATGAATTTTCTCTATCAACCATTTGATTAGCAGAAATTGAAAACTGGCAGGAAATTGTATATAGAGATAAAAGACAAGTCCAATTTAAAACTGGTATAACTTTAAGGTAGCTCTTGCAAAACAGTTGTTAAGAATGCTGCAAGCTAATAGGCACTTTCATTATCTAATGGCATTTTAAAGCCCGTGTAAGTTGATCCCATCAGACTTGCTAACCTGTCCAGTACATCAGGTTTAACACCGTCAATCTGTAAAAATTATTATTTAAAATCTACAACCTTGTTTTACAAAATAGTTATGATTTCCCTATATATTACGTCTTTTAGTATTCTAGAAATAGAAAAAGTCATTCTAAAAAATATCATATAGGCTGCATTATAATTTTTACTTTTTATTTATGTAATGAACTAGCAGCAGGAATAGGTAAGGCCTTGGTACCACTCCGGGTGAGTCACGAAAATCTAATGCAAAAGTTTAAAAGATCTAAGCATACACAGGGACAGACAGCGGTAAGGGACCGTTTTGTACTATGTTCTGATTATTAAGTTTTTGAGACATATCTAACAATACCAACATTTAAATTAATAGTCAGATGTTAAGAGTAATACATAGACATAAGATAACAAAGTACAAGTATCCTACATTTTATATTGTAATCTCAAAATCAGTCTGCCTTCCAGCAAGGTACAAAAAATTTGATAATAATGCTTGCTAGTAAGTCAAAGAGTGTCAGAGATTTAATTATACATTTGACTTGTTACCTTCATATTAGTCATTTGTTTTTAAATAATGTTCCCATTTTCGTTTGAGTTGGTTGGCATGCATGGCAATCAGAATACTCATGGGTAACTGTATTGGTTTGTCCTTCATTTATTTGAAAAAGTATTTATCTTTTAACGGTTGATTTTGTGTCAAACTTAAATCAGACCGACTAATAAACTTCATCCTTCGCTTCCCTTTCTGTAATGCAAAAACATGGTGAGTAGTTCTTTATACTGTTAAATTAAAATTTGCTATACAGGTTTTAGTAAAAATGAGTCGATTAAAATCAAACCAGTAATCTGTATAAGGCGTCCATATACAGATTGCTGGTTTTGATTCTAATCGACTCAAATGTTTCCACATTTACCTATAATCGAGTGTATAAGATTTTAATGTGGCTGGCTTCCCATACTAGAGAACTAAATCTGGGTTAAATTGATTGGGACTATTATTGTAATTAGTTTGAAGTAATTAATATACATAACAACCAGTAAAACACTAGTTTCAGGCACAGTAAGGAAAAGCCGGTTGTAAGAAGTTTTGCTACTCAGTACATATTTTTATTTATGTAAACATTAGACATATTAACTGAAATAAAATCAAACATCCAATTGTCAAACTTGAAACTTCAAACAAGATATTGGCGCGCTCGAGCCGGTATTTGCGTTTCGTTATCACAACAGCACTAACAGCTGATAATACAATTAAGATGTTCTTTTTTATTTTAAAACTATATAAGTCTAAATTTATTGTTGATTTGTTAAATTATGTATGTTTTAAATAACAATTTTGGTTTATATCATAAATAAGTGTTATTATAATTACAAATATATTGATCGAATAAATAAGCTTAATGCAGTATTGAAACGCAGGGAGAGACAAAGATGGCTACCAGTAAAAAATTTACTCACGACCACTCGTCGTAGGTCATGTACTAAAAGCACTTGTGGAACTATAAATTAATCATCATTTTTAGTAGGCAAAAACGAATGGTCAAATTTACGGATGACGCCTAGTGGATTATAGGAACCGGGCAAAAGTCAGTTAAAAAGCGAAACCAAAAAAAATTTGCGTGAGTTGAGTAAATTGTTTATGTATGAGTGAAAAAAAGGGTTGTTAAAAAGGTCACGTACGTTATCGATATCGATAAATTAACAAACTATAAGTAAATTAGCATATTTTCTATACCTTCATCTATTATGATATAAACAATATCAAATTTTATGTTGTATGACTATTAAGACTTTTGACTATTAAGAAGAAGAGAAGATT
>NJDC01006825.1:0-12636 GCA_002245475.1 Calephelis virginiensis | reverse complement strand
TAACCGATTTTAATGGTTATTTTTTAAAAATATAGGTCATGATTTCGAGATGGTTTTGTATTAATTTTATCATGATACGACTAGTACTTTTTGAGTTATATTACATCAATGATGAGATCGTCAAGATAAATGAAAAATGTAGGAATCACTAAGTATAACTCAAAAACTACTAGTAACGTGTTGATAAAATTTATGTAATACCATTTCCAAACCATTTATTATGTTTCGAGAAAAGAAATATCAAATGGTGTCGCAATTAAATAGTTATAGTCGGTTTTGTAGTTTTACTACGCTTACGGCCAATATTAATAATCAATCCTAATCCAAAACTTGCTGTCCAAGATTGATATTTTGATCCATTTTTATGTTATCGCTTGCCAATAAAATATCTGTGGACAGGATAAATATGGCAATTAGGTATGGGATATATATAGATTAGGTGTTTTATCCGGTAATTGCATAAGGACCCGGGTTCGATTTCCGGGTCACATTTTTGCGTAGTTGTCCCGGGATTGCACAAGTACGCGATTGGTTTGCCACTTACAACGTTGTAGAACTGAAGTACCTTTGGTCGGTTGTTCTAATACCTCTGCCTATGTTTCAGGTTTCAGGGACATGAGGGTAGAGATACAGATCTACCTACTGCCATTTTCATAATTGTTTTCTTTTTTAAGCAAAATATAATACATTTTTGGTAAAGGGAAAAAGGTGGGCGCCTCATCTTTGTTTACAACATTCTTGTTTGTTATAATAAATTATTCCTTGACCCGTGGACTATAATTCAACCCAATTGAAATACTCTCATCACAAGGAAGAGATTGACAGTAAACAATAATACAAAATAAAACTCGAGGACGAGGGTCGAATTTATAGCAAAATTATACAGAGAAGGTGTTCGGACTTGTAATAATAAAATTTTAAGGGCAGTAAATATACCCTATTTGATGAATTATTCTTGAACGACTCTGTTGGGAACTTTCCTCCTATTGGTTCTACTTTATGGTACTAAATTTGTGACTTATTAAATGGACATTCTTACATCTCATTTATTCTATAGTACTAAATGTCTAACTCCCGCAAATAGAGACGTAATTTATCTTTGGATTAATTATTAAGTCGACATTTTCTTTACAAAATTGTCACTCAATGACAGATTAAATGTTAATTGACCTCTTTTTTAATTCTTTACAAACCAATTTCTAAGAAAGAGAGTTATTCGTTCGACTCCTTTATTACTAGCTGTTTGCTCTTGAATATTTACGATTTTCAAACAAACTTGCTTTGCCTATTATAATCCTTTCGGGATGATTTTTGACAAAAAGAAGACTGTTTTAAATTTGAAATTCCACCATAATAACTTTGTCATGTTCCGGTCCGGAGGGTAGAGTAGCCGGTAGACTTGCACAATGGCCTTAAACCCTGGCGACAGGACACCGACGTATCTAAAACATCTTGGTGTCTAAGGACATAACCATCAGCGGAGCCGCTACCTAATTAAACTATCGCTAACTAATAAATTCAGTTTCTTGGCCGTGAAGGGCAACAGACAGGCGGACTTTCACATTTATAATATTAGTAATATTTGTGTGGATTTGTGTAGATAAATAAAACGTACTGTACCTGGAAAACGACTTAAAGCAAGTTAAGATCCAAAGTCCTATCACGGTCTATTACGGCAGGTTAATAAATATATCTGTATAATATAGATCAGTATTTATACAACCACTGCTATTTTTTAATAATAAAAACTATCGTGGAAACAAAACACTAGTAAGGCTATTTGTAGATTGGTTAATAATATTGATTATAGTCTTTTACTTACGTTAAAATGTTAATATTAACTTTAGGTATGTTTATCTTGTTGACTTTAGATACCAACATCATCAAAAATGTTATTAGTCAAACAAAACCAAAGTAAACTAGTATTAGTCACCTAATTATAACTTTGGAAGAACGAACAAGATTTTCAGCACAAAATACAAACAAAATCTCATGAGCTATTGCATTACGTTATCCCAATCTAATTTTACAGGCCACGCACTTTTCCAAGTTAGAAGTATTTTCATTAAAAGTTAAACTCAATTTGACAAAAACTCTGACAAAATATAAACCTATTTGTAACGCACTGTAGTGAAAGAGAAAAACAAATTATTCTCACGGACTATTTACTTTGGCTGCCAGTTAAGAACCTCCTCTTTTTTGTTGTTTTTTTTTATGTTTGTTACTTAATTTCTCGGCCAATAAAGAACTGATTTTGTTGTTCTTATTTGAAAATGTAAGTCATGATTCAGAGATAGGTAAATATAAATTTTGTAAGTATCCGACTAGCTTTTTATAAGCTACACTTAACTATCGGCCCGCTCCAGCTGCGCACGGGTATAAAACATACATATTATATAAACATTCTTCCTCAATCACTTTTTCTATTAAAAAAACGCGTCAAAATCCGTTGCTTAGCTTTAAAGATTTAAGCATACAAAGGAAGCGACTTTGTTTTATACAATGTAGTAATTATGTTTAATTATTGATGATGTCCTCAACATAAACAAAAATTTATGCACTCCATTTTGGAATCGTTAACTATCTTTCGAGAAAAGAATTTTATTATGAAATCGAGACATAGTAATGCAATAATTTGAGTCAGGTTTTTGTAATCTTAATACGCTTAAATTGTGTCAAGATTTTTAATCTAAACATTAAATAACTAAATTTAATGTTTAAGCATTTTTTAAATGTGAAATAAACACAACAATATACCATAGTTGTTAATATTATTCACTATGTTAAAATAAGATTTTACAAATCCAATCAAAAAATGCTTATTATTTTATGTTTCAATGTTTTTTGTATTTTAGATTAACACTTCAAACTTTGTTTATGTAATTTGTCCAGCGATATCTAATTATTTATTAATATCACCAAAGAGCATTGGCTTTTTCAAATACAAAAATACAGAAGAGTGTGTCACGCAATTATGTATCCACGTAAGAAGTTATGCTTCTTTAGCTTTACAATAATGTTTATAACACTTTTCACAAAACTTATGGAAAAGTTTAGCAACTAACTTCAGACTGTTGTTTTCATCTGTTTAGCAACTAACTTTACACTGTTGCTTTTATTAGTAATTAAAAATTCACATTCACATTTTTTACCCATTCCAAAAAAAAGCCGCTAACGAAGTTTTTACTTCAAAAATATAGGAGTTAAACACATAATCTTCTCCTTTTTTTTCAAGACAGTTAACAACTAGATCGAAATGTATATCAAACCTGGTTTTAGTTAAATAATAAATAGACCAAAAAGACACAATAATGAAATTTAGTAAAAAAAGTAGACAATAATGAAAAAACGTTTATTCTCGAGAGAAATAAACTGTGGCATCAACAGGCGGGAAAAACCGGACATGAGCAATCCAAACCAACTTCCGCACAACACAAAGTAACGATTTACGTATCTCGTTCACGTTCAGATAAAGGATTCTGTTGAAACGTTTTAGCTAAACCTCTTTGTGCAAAATTTATACTCCATTTGTTATATTTACTGCGGAATTTAGCTTTCTCCGCAAGTTCAGAAGGTTTTTTCACCTTATACCATTTAACATTCGTAAGAATGTTCTCTGTTGAATTTTCCAAATGAATGAATTTTTTTTTGGGATGAATGGAAAAAAAAACTTCTAAACTCGCGTCAGGACCTGTGACCTGATCGAAAATTCGTAAGACGGCGCAGGGCGCTTGCGCGAATCAGACGGTGCAAAGCGCTTGCATAAATGATAGCACTTTCATATTGATAATTAAAGCAATTCGTGCAAAATTATTCCCTAACCATTCCAAATTACCAGAAATGCACAACGTTAATATTCCTATTATAAATAAATATCTTTGAATAAGTCATATAAATTGAATCTAACCCTAAAGTAAGCAAGTTATTTGCTGGTGTTATGGGTGTTAGTCAACGATTCTAATACAAATAAATACCAGAATAAATTTAATAAACACCCAGACCCGGAAATACAGACTTCTAAATGTTCATCACATAAATACCTGCCTCCGCCGGGAATCGAACCCGAGCCTCGCGGTTGGTCAGTGTAGTTAGGCGTGTACGCTAGCCACTCGACCTACGAGACAAAAAACTCACGAGAGGCAGATTGTCTATTCTACTCATGGGATCCTGGTCAGAAGTATATCAACAGATGATAATATATAGATACACGAGTAAACACATGGGAACTACCTATGGTAAATTATCGCCACTGTTCTCTGATAACTGCAACATCAAAGATCTCTTATCAGCGTTGGTAAGGATAAGATAAAGATAGGCCTTCTGAAGTGTTACTGTTAAGATATTTTTGTTAACAATTAAAAATAGCAGTGATTACCTGGCAATTCATCTAAAATAGCACTATCTCTGATCTTTTATAGGTTGTTAATAATGGCTCTGAGTGAGCTTGTTTGAAGATCCCTAGAATATAGTTCTGGAATATCCGTCAATAACAATTGCTTTAAAAGAAACATAACAAGTTAAATGAAAGTTTATGAAGTTAGACGATGGCGATAGCTAACACATCAATTAATTCCAATACTTCTTTAAATGTATGCCATTGATTCGGAGGCAAAAACTTTGGATGAGATATACAAAAAAAAGGAGGTTTTCAATTCGGCCGGTATATTTTTTTTATGTATTTTTTTAATTCTTCGTGGTTTCTGAACCGATTTACGTAATTCTTTCTTTTTGATGCGGAATGGTTTCGAATTGGTCCTATAAAAACTTGATTTATTTTTTGAGCATTTTTACCTATTTTCACCCATCCCGATGTTTATTTTTATTCAATTTAATGATATCAGCAATACTGAAAAGTATTTAATAAAAATAAATTAAAACTACGTTAATTAAAACCAACTTTAAAACTAAAAATTAAATTATAATAAAGATTTAATATTAATTATGTACTACCTATTACTTATATGTGCTATTTACTAATAGGTTAAGAAGTTTTGAAGTTGGTTTTAATTAATGTAGTTATATTTATTGTCATCAAGTACTATATACTACTACGGCACAATATAACACACATCAGATATATTGAGTTATTTTCGATGGCCTGACGTAGTTTGTTTCCACGTAAACCTGAATACATAAAGAGATGCTAAATCAAACAGCCAGAAAAAAACATTAACCCGATAAGTTCGGTTGTCAACATTATGATGAGCTGTCTTACTGTAAGCGCGGACAGAAACATCCGGTAATGGGGAACTACTGGTGAAATCAGGCTTCCATACGAGGTCCTATTTGCGCCTTGTACATACATCTAACTCTCACGTCTAGGATAATGAAGCTTACCATTTCCATCCATTATACCAACTCGAAATCTTAACCTACTTTTCCAAAAAAAAACCAACAAAATCTGTTCCGTGTTGGTCTGGGCTCCTTTGCAGAATAGACCATCTGCCTTCCTACCAGGCAGCTCGGAAAAGGCGTGCATAGGCTTACCGTCACTAACACCGTGACATCCTACTAGGTGGTAGAGTTTCGCAGCGACTCGCCCGGCTTGGTACCACCGCCTTACCTATTTCTGTCACTTGATAATGTCCAATGCCTGCCGTTGACGTGTTCCGGTTCTGAGGGTAAGATAGCCGGTAAACTTATTTTTGCTCGAGGTCTAGCATCCCGGCCTCAGGTTGGCAATGTGCCATTACCACCTTTGGTGTCTCTAGGCGGCGTGAATTTCTTACCATCAGGAAATCCGTCTGCTTGTTTTCCTTCCATTATCATAAAAAAAATGAAAAAAACAAAAACTTTGAAGCTGATACTATAAATGACGTAGGTATAATAGTACACCGATATAGGAAGTATCGGGCTTGGTGCTTATGACGCTCGTTAATGGTTATTTTATACTCGTAGCTTCTTAAAAACTTTCACCCCTATACGAATAATTAAGCGCAGTAAACTGCAAAAGCTGACTTCAACTATTTCATTGTACATATTATTTTTCTTATATCGCCTCTATGGTCTAGCGGTCTGGCGTCGAGCTTGACTTCTTGAGGTCCCAGGTTCGATCCTCGGGTCGTGCAACAAAAAAAAAGTTAGAAAATTTTGCAACGAAAAATAACATTGTCTGGGTAAATAACGTATACTTGTTGGGTTAGCGATAGGCTTGACATTTATCACATTGTGTGGCTTAGTGTCTTCGGCTAGTCGTGGGTGCGCCTGAGTCATGATACTTACTTACTTATTTTTTTTTTCATCGAATATAGCAAATGGTTCCGGAATGGTCACATATAAATTTTATCCTCTTCGTACTAGTAAATTTTTATTTGCACCTAACAATGCATATTTTTCCTGTCTTTACAACCTCGTCAATGAAGATTTTTCAGGTGAAACAATTATGCAGTATCAAGTATAATTAAAAACCACTAGTTGGATCAAACTCGTGACCTATCTTTCTAAAAAGGAACCATCAAAATCGCTTTGCTTTTGACGGAGTACTCGCGTAACAAACTTACAAAAAATATAATAATCCTTTTTTCAGAAGTCGGTTCAGAAATTGTAGAGAAATCGCTTAACGTACATAAAATATATAGGAGTCCAAAGTATAGGATCTTTCTTTCCAAGTCGGCCAAAAAACTAACCATTGTTTATTCGTCGGTTGAAATAAAAACGTTAATGAGCAGTCACAAGTTACCGTTTTAACCCTAAATGCCCTTGACACTTGTATCAAATGAAAGCGGTTGACAAATGAATTAGGGTGTTGACGTCATTCTTCACAATACGTGGCAAAACGGGGAAAAACATCTACCTGAAACTATGCCAAGTACAACAAAAAATAATTAGGTGACCTTTTGCCACATACCTAAAAATAGTTAGTACCAGTTTTTGTCATTCTGCTGTCACCTAGATTTGCTAATTATTGTGATTTCTGAGGCAGGACAAAAGTTCCAATAGCGATATCTAACTTATTTTGTTTAGAATCTAAAAAATGTGTTTTTATTAATCAGTAAAATAAAAGTTAAATTAGTCAAAGTCAATGTTACTTATAATAGTTACAGATATTTTATAGTGTAGTTTTCACAACTTATAAAAACTGTAACTTGTTTTCAAATCAAATTTTTCTCGAGGTTTGATATTTTTAGGGATTTTTTTTTATATTTAAGCTTAAAATTTTACGTATCATTGCGTGCGTACTTGTTTCTAAAATGCGGGATATTTATCGTCCCACACACTCATCTTAAACGGTCGAACAATTTTGTTTTCAAGCAAATAATTTATGCATAAATTAGCACCGCCTCAAAAAGCAAACATTAGATGGCCTAAATGGACTTAAACCCATTCACACGGGAGTGCTATTCTTCGACGTGTCCAAGGCTTTCGATGAGGTCTGATTCAACTGCCTTATCTGTAAGCTCAACGAAATGGACATGCTAGGCAGACTAGTACTTATCATACAAGACTACTTTTCGAATCGCAAAGTCAGATTTCGTGTAGAAGTTACTATTTCTAGTATTAGGCCCCTAGAGGCTCCCGCCTACGTATACGGCACTTTCACCTTTGCTGTTCACCTTGTAGACGAATGACACACCCCGACTGCTGCTGCGTCCACTTAGCCCTTTTCGCGGATGACAGTGTGCCGTCGCAGATGGGGACAGATAGGCAATATCTTACGCAACGTGGCCACTCTCTTGGGCCAATAGTTCGGAAAGTGGCGTATAGAAGTTAGCCCCGACAAAAGTTCCACGGTGCTCTTTAATCAAGGTCCAAGACCTAGACCCAATCGAAATCTAAGAACCATCAAATTGTTTAGCTTAGTAATCCCCTGGAAAAAAAAACACTAAAATACCTAGGAGTCAGCCTCGACAGAAACGTGTCGTTTGGAGTTCAGACCACATCATCGACCATATGGTGGTCCCATATACATATATAAGATTAAGAACTCACGGTGCGGTTTTTACCCGCGGCCGCGGCGGCTGCGGGCCCGCAGGTTCTCAAGCTCATTTTATGAAATTTGGCGGTAATTAGGGAATACACAATACACTAATTTTTTCATAATTATTTCACCTGTGTTAAACTGACCACAACTGAACTAATTACCACCTAAATTAACAAATTTTACTCATAATTAATTAACACGAAGTTCGTTAATTTTGAAAAAAAACATCTTACACGATGGCGCCAAAACCATATATTTTTTTTAGTTTAAAATTAACTTTGACTTCAAGACGTTTCATTTTATACAGTCACGTCTTATTCAAATTTCACATAACCCATGTGATATTGAGTTGTAATTGAGTGGGGAGGCGAGTGTGCAATAGTATGAAACGAAACGGGAAATCAAATTATGCTTATTCAATATATTTTGCAAATACGATAGAAAATACGTAGATTCTGGGACTAAAGTTCGTAGGTTTGCAAGAAGGGCTTAAAATCAATCTACGTAAAAAGACGTAGAGTTGGCAACCCTGCTTACGAGTTACAAATAAAGCTAAGTTCGTACTAAGCCGCCTCTGCAATCAAATAAATAGTAACAGTAAAATGTCACTTCGTAATGTTATGACACTTTACAAGACATATTATGATATTTATGATCAATCTTAAGAACCGGCCAAGTACGAGTCGGACTCGCGCACGAGGGGCTACTTACTATCATCTATCTATTAAAAATTATGCTTGTTATATGGGAGCCCCCTTTGAGTTATTTACTTTATACTTACTTCAATATTTATTTTGAAAGGTAACATATAAATAATATTCTGTGAAAATTTTAAACGTCTACCTGTTACCGCTTTTTATATTGAGCAAAAAACTACGAAAAAAACATGTTTGTTGTATTGGCATTATATCTTTTATTTTTTAGTATTTGTTGTTATAGCGTCAACGTAAATACATCATTTGTGAAAATTTCAGATTTCTAGCTATCACAGTTTATGATATACTGCTTGGAGACATACAGACAGACAGCGGAAACTTGGTAATAGGGTCCGTTTTTACCCTTGGGGTACGGAACCCTAAAAAACAATGCTTGAGGATTAAAATACAAAATGTGAGTAGCTGTTAACCTCAAACGATAGGTACGAAGTTCGCCGGGTAAGCCTGTATTGAATAATTCATTATTAACGATACCACTATTGGTAGAGTACAATATAGCAACTTTTCTGGCCACCTGTACCGGATTTATTCTACCGTCATAATGATACCGTTATGAGGGTACTTCCCTGCATATTACGCCTTACATCCTGACCACAAGAACCACTTAAATCATCTATCGTGGTTAAAGGCAGAGATGGTCTCTTACCAGCAAAGCAATCGTGGACTTTTTCGCTGTCTTATGCCATATAGCTATAACGTGTTAACCCTTGATTTGCCACTGAGTTGCCTTCTGCGTTAAATCTATTGTTTTGTATATCCGGCTCGAAGGACCATAACGGTATACTAGTTTCCACTCGTGGATTTGTTCGCATGCTAAAGCATATTTTTATGGATTTTAGCCTATGTATGTAGGATGTATAAACTATATCAAATAAAGTTTCAACTAAATCCGTTCATTAGTTTTTGCGTGAAAGAGTGACAAACATCCATTCATTCTCACAAACTTTTGCATTTATAATATTAGTAGGATAATAGGATATGTACAATGGACATCTAGTCTAACTTTCAAGTAAATAAAATTACAATTATTGCAAGATAATGGTGAAGATTCTGCTGTTCATAAACTAAACTTATTTTAGACGCATTGTCGGATTAGTCCGCACTTGTGAAATTGTGAAGTTTTTATTGAACATTTCTCAAGTCAATGAATTTAAACTTCTGTAAGAGTCGTGCACAGACTAATCTGATAGCACTAAGAGGGTGTTGTCTCTTTCTATTACTTAAGATAGCGATAACTCAAAATTAGCTTAAACCGCAACAAAATTATCACCATCATCATTTAAATAATGGAACTGGAACATTAAATCAAGTTTTAGTTTCATCCTTTCTTTTGATATATTGACTATTTTTTAATTTAATTTTTTAGTTTTAAATTACAGTTGTAGTAGCAAGCATTAGCAGATTATCGTTAGGTACTCTTCTAATGGTGAAAAAATAATAGCAGGTATTTAAGCTATATAAAAGAGAAAAAATATTGACACCAAATATGATTACCGCAACGTCGCAGAAGGTTATCCTAGGTTTATTGCGTTTGCTGTATTATTGGTTTATTACATAAGCCGTCGCTATAATAAGTGTTGCAGTTGAAGTTGAAGTTTTGTTGGAAAATTCATTAAAAACATTCGAGAATTTACATTTTATTTATTTTGGATGGATCTCCCGATGATAAATAATTCACACCACCTAGAGACACCAAAGGTGGTAATGATGCATTGCCAACCTGTGGCCAGGATGTTAGGCCTCCAGCTACCTACTATCCTACCCTACCTACTATCCTACGAACCGGTCCACGTCATAGCAAGCACTAACATTAAGGCGGCAGGAATAGGTAAGGCGGTAGATCCCTACCAGGGCAAGTTGCTACACAGTTCTTCAACGACAGTGATCTTGTTGGTAATGACCTATATTTAAATCTGAACTTGCCTCTTACGGCCTGCCTGACAGGAAGGCAGATGGTATATTCTAATCAGCGGACCTGGACCGATACGGGAAATTATTAAATTTAAATATTGGCAGAAATAAATAAGGCAATGGATCTCTAACTCCATCAAATTACTGCACAGCAGTGCAACACCAGTGGCTGTTCGACTATTACAAATTAAAATCTCCAAAACACAGTTACATTAACTATTGTCAAACAAATGTCTGACTCTATCGAGTATTTAATCTGAGGATCTGATCTAATTTATTTTATTATTTTTATTAATTCTTAACTGTATACAACATATATTACAAAATATACTTAAGAGTAAATAAAATAAAGTACAAAAAGATTATCTTTTATAAAAGAAATTTCTTCCAGCCAACCTGTAAAAGGAAAATATTAGATGAAATAAGTAGACCGTGACTATTCAGCATCTTATTAGTAATTATGATCATCAAATAGCTGTTAAATAACGTGTTTTGTATTTGCTATCTCCATTGTATTACTGTTGGTCACAACAGATAGCACGTCATTTGACAGCTACTTAATATACACTTGACTCGGTGGTCATCATTAAAAAGATACTTAATAGCCCCTCTGGTGTGCAGATAAATAAACTGCTAAATAGTAAATACTATTTAATAAACTCCAACACATTACATTAAAATAATAAAACAAATATGCAAAAGTAGACTAAACATATACATAAAGTAAATATACATTTACGCATTTAGAGTCTAAATTATGACAAGAAATTTTCTTTTAGATGTTATTTTATTTATTTGTCTACATGGTACACCAAACAAAATTAGTTTCATTGGGCGTTAACTATCAGACCAGGGAGCTGTTAAATTACCAATAATAATATAAGCGTAATAAAAGTAATTAATTTCCAATTTGAAATCGAAAACATAAAATTATCTTCCGAACTGTGATTAAGAATTCGAGAATCCAAACTTTAGCAATTTGAAATTTGAAGAGATTGATGTCTCAGTGGTATTTGAAAATGTCTTTTTAATAATAAGAGATCTTATCACATTTATTTTTCTAACTTACAAGAAATATATGGTGATTTCGCTGCTCGTAAACTAAACTTATTTTAGATGTATGCTATATCTTGCAAATGACACGAAAACAAAAGAGATGGAACATTTCAGACATGTCAGATTAGTCCGGACATATATTATGTTTTTAATCAACATTTTCCGAGTGATAGATTAAACGTTAACAGTACAGACTAATCAGACAGCACTAAAAGTGTTTTATTTCTTTCTATTACTTCCGTTGAAAGAAGATAGCGATAATTTAAAATCAGTTTAGTAAGTGCGCAACAAAGTTACCACCAGTATTTAAGTTTACCATGATTTTGGATCCAATTCAAGCACTGTGCGGCATGGAAAGAGACATAAAAAAGCGTAATAAGAGTTTTTCTCAACACTACTTGATTTTTTCTCTGAATTGGAGTCTATAAACCACTTACTATTTTAGCCCCAACGATAAAAGAGGGTAGAAACTAGTTTCACGTGTTTGCATGTGTCTGTATCTTTCTGTGGCATCAAAACTTCTGAACGGATGAACAAATTTCACTGCGACTTTGTTTGAAATCTGACATGATTTATGTGGTTCTTAGATACATTGCATGCAATTTTTTTTGTATTTTTATGTGAGAGGTCAGCGAATAAACACACGGCTCTCGTGATGGTAAAAGATAACCGAGTCCTAGTGTAGTGTAGTCCTAGATAGTCCTGTGGTCGGGATATTAGGCTTATTGTGTAAGTTAACCGGCTACATTACCCTCCGGACCGGAAAATGATAGTCATTATGGCAGAAGGAATAGGAAGGGTGGTGAATCCCTACGCGGGAAAGTGTCTGCATAGCACTCTACCACTCCCTCTCTTTATCTCTCGGTGTTAACACCGAGAATGTTCGTGTTGTCATGTTTGTGTACGATAGCGCAATAAATGAATATTGTATTGCCACATAAATGATAGTAACTATCAGTATTAAAAACTTTCATATTATTACTAATTAAAGCAATTCGTGCAAAATTATTCCCTAACCATTCCAAAATATCA
>NJDC01006824.1:90897-104856 GCA_002245475.1 Calephelis virginiensis | reverse complement strand
AGCTCCCGATCGGCTTATTTTTTGCCGACATATTGAACTAATATCATTGTAATATCGTTAGTTTGTACAAAACATAAACTCACTATACACTAAAATCTTCCTCAAGAATTGTTCTATCTATTGTTGAAAACCGAATGAAAATCCGTTCAGTACTTTTCGAGTAAATCGCGAACAGACAGACTGATAGACGCGGCGGGGGACTTTGTTTTATAATATGTATTGATATAATTAATGATAAATTTATCATATACCTAATCATCATACGCAAAAGTCAAAATATTTAATTAGTACAATAATCTAATATTAAAATTAACTTTAATACCGACTAAATTACGAACGTCAATACAATTTAGATAAAAAAATGTCGCGCTGAAAAGCACGTTTTTATTAAGTTTGTTATTTTCCTCGATAGGGAGCAACGATAAATGTGTGCGATCGCTGCAAATTACAAAGTTCTATGAAAAAGGCGCTTTTTTTTAATGACTAATTTGTTGCTAATCTCGCGATTTTTTGCAACTTCACCGAGCTTTGTGGGCCGAGCAGAGTGCTCAGCCCGGAAAAAGGCGCATGCTTCGTCGCGCTATTTATAGACATAGGCACGCATCGCGGGCAGCCGGTACCGCTGCGACTGCGATGTCCCTATATTTTAAACCTGTAATATCTCCGAAACTATTCGTTTAATTTATATGCTGTAAAGGGCTATATTGTTCTATATTAAATGTAAAATTTATTTAAGATACTTAATTAGATAAGGATTAATGCTGTATTTTAGGATTTTAAACTTAAATCGTCGTGAATTAATAACATTTTTAATTACATATTTATACGGGATACTCACGATCTCTTTTTTTTTTTACACAAATAAAATAAAAAGAGATCGTGAGTATCCCGTATAAATAATTAATAATGCTGTATTGCTTTAATGTGGTACCAATCCGGGTCCAATCGTTCACGCGTGATACGGTAACCGAGGGAGGATTCATTTTGGTACATAAGAAAATATTGTTTATTTTTAGACTAGCAGTTTCACGCAACTTTGCCTACGTAACTTGGCTTCTACTGCACCGATTTTAATGAAACATAGCCTATATCACTCAGGGATAATCTAGCATTCTAAATAAGAAAGAATTGTTGAAATCGGTTTAGTAGTTCCGGAGCCTATTCATTTCAAACAAATAGACAAACAAACAAAAATCGAACTTTTCCTCTTTATAATATTAGTATAGATAAAAATTTATGGTATTATATATAATTGAAGTTGTTTGCTGAAATATTATTAGAAAAAGTCATACTTACTTCCTTTAATTTGAAACGAACCGCTCACAGTTTTCTTCTGCTTGGAGAACTCCATTACCAGATCGCTGGTTACTTCAACTTCAGCTTTTGTTTGAAGAACAACAGACTTCGCAGTTGTGTCCATTCTGAAAAGTGAAAAATAAGTAACTGCTTTCACGCCTTTATCCTCAAAGATATTACGAGTAGTATCTAAGGTTTTATATAGTAGAGGAGATAGTTAAGGAGATAGAAGAGCATAGTAGAGGACATGGTAGAGAAGAATACCTTACTCCAATATTGTGTTAAGAGAAAAACTTATCACCAACCAGGTGCTCATCCAATTCCCGGTTATGTCGTTTTTAATAGGCTATTGAAAGATACACGTCCTTCAGCGAGTGCTTTGCAGCAACTTGCGTAGATAGGGATCGACCAGCGTACCTATTCCTGCCACTATAATGACCGTATTTTTACTGTCATGTGATAGCCCTAGCTTAGTAGCTACTACTACTACTAGTCTACTAGTTAGACTTGCAAATTACAATAACACTCTAGTGAAAGCATAGCGACTCCCTCATAACATCAATCAATCGATATAGTGTTTATATATCACTATTATATTTTAGCATTAGAAAAGCTGTGCTTATTTAGCATATGAAATAGATCTATCTGTCTATTTTTTCTAAGTATTTCGCTTTTATCTCCAGATATTTTTTTATGATATTGGAAAATTAGTTTCAATTTTTCGAGACGGGATTTCGTAATGAAATTCCAAATGCTTGTAACGGGCCTTCTGACATGCCCAAATCGCGAACTATATTTTTATTTAAATGTTATTACCTCACTGTCATTAAGTAGTCATTTTTAATATATAAATATATTGAATGAATTTCTTAAACTAATCATAATATTAATACGTGAAGCCAAACCTTTGAAGCCATAAAAGCCGTGTAAAGACACGAAAATTGCGCGGACGGAGGAGAATGAAATTTGGCACACTTATAGTTTATGTGTAAGAGAGGAGCAAAACGCTACAATAATGCGTATAAAGTGCATTAAATAAAAAAAAATAACATGACACATACTAGCATGCGTTTGACACACAACAACAAATTTATTGACGATAACGATAAATAATCACAGCTGGCACACAAAAAAAGTAGTTGGTCTTGATATTTGAAAATGGTGTTCTTATCAAAAATATATTAAAAATTGTTATGCTCGAGTTTCGACCAACAGGCAGCCACTAGTTCAATTAAAATGATAATTGATTCTGATTGTTGCCGAGCCGCGAATCTAATATTTTTTTTATTAATAGGTACATAATTAAATAAATATCGAATTGTAAGGACCAATCTAACTACTTAATTATTTTGTACTACTATTATCATATGTATACTTATACTAGATATACATGCGAAATATTTGTCAAACATATTTTTGTTTGAGCTTCCGACGCTTATTTACGATAAAATGATTTTTCTTAATCACTCATACTATTTATATGAATCCATAGAAATGGCATGTTTCTTTTTGGTTCAGCTAAACACAGAAGCATGTGTTTTTTAGTTTTGTAAACTATGTCTTATTTATTTTGTCATAAGACGGTGCAAAACTGGCGGCTTTTTCGAAAGTAAGAGACAAATGCTCTCTATAGGCACCACAGATTTTACTAAAGCAGCTTAAAATAGTAAGACAGAAGTATCTTCACGCCCTTGTCCCCAAAGAGGTAAGCAGAGGCACAACCTTCTGCCTTCTTGCCAAGCAGCTCGTAAAAGGCGAGCATAGCCTTACCGTCGCTTACACCGTGACATCTGACTAGGTGATAGAGTGTCGCAGTGACTCACCCGGATTGGTACCACCGCCTTACCTATTCCTGCCGCCATAACGTCATGACGTGTTCCGGTTTGGTAAGGTAGCCGGTAAACTTACTTTTGCTCGAGGCCTAACATCCCGGCCTCAGGTTGGCAATGCACCATTACCACCTTTGGTGTCTTTATGCGGCATGAACTTTTTACCATCAGTTAATCCGTGTGCTTGTTTGCCTTCCAGTACCATCCCACAGGTATCAAGCCTATCACCAACCGCGCAGCATCTTCCACATGGTGGTTCATAATCGCTTTGTTCACGCAGGTATGGCCAAAGCTTTATTTGCCGAAAGTAAAAATTTATGAAACAAAAGGCTTTATTATGGTTTTGGCGCCATCGAGAGAAAAGATGGTCGAAGTTTTCTTCATAATTATTGAATTTCGTGTCGATATTGAGTGAAATTAGTCAATATTGGTGGCATTTTGTACAATTTTGTTCAGTAAAAGTGCACAAATGAAATAATCATGAAGAAACAGGCGTATCGTGTATTTCCTCGTTGCCGCCAAATCTCATTACATGATCTTGAGTAAACAGGCCACCGCTTTACTCAAGAGCCTTACATTACTTCCTGACGACTTACGACTGATGACTAATTAAAATTAATTGAAATTGATATAAAATTTGATGCAAATTTCTACTTGACTAATGGCTAAATACTAACGTGAAGGCCAAACTCTAAAGAAAGAAAAGAAGGCTTTATTATTTATATTTGATTCAACTAACAAACTATGACTGGAAAAATTGGACCAGTCATTAAGGCATCTACAATTTACAAATAATATGAGATAGATGTTTCTAGTGAAATCGTTGAATTAAACATTGTGATAAAGATTTTTTTTATTAGAAATACCTGAATTATTGAAGATAGTATTTCATATGAAGCTATTTTTTTCGTGTAATGGAATCTGTTTTTTAAACCTACTAGATATTTGCCTGCGACTTTGTCAGCATATAACACTTACAATATTCATGCAAACTTTCATCCCCCATTACTGTTCTTTAGGGGTTGGTTTTTTAAAAAAATGTTTATGTTTGAACCTGGATTTCAGCTATATGCATATAAAATTACATCAACTTCGGTTTATAAGTTTAACGGTGAAAGAGCAACAGACAGACTGACCTGCAAATAGACTAATTTTCACATTTATATATTAGTGTGGATTACATAACTATTTTCACGCTTGTTTCCTCGATTAAATAGGTGGAGATGCAACCAAAGCACACACGATAAGCCGAATTTACTTTAAGTTCTACAGTGCAATAGGTGGCAACCCTATCCCCAACGATTAAATATACGATCCTAGGCAACATCGTTTTTTTAGAATTGAAAAAACACATTTTAAATAGCCCGATCCGGGTATCGAATTCAAGACTTTAAGTAGTTAATGCCGACAACAGTAATACACATGCACATATAACCGTTTTTAAATGATAGAAAGATCTTAAAAAGAAGAATTGTACAGTTTTCCTAATTATAAAAGATACTTTAACCTTCCCCATGTTGATCCGGGCTCCTTTGCAGAATAGACCGACTGCCTTCCTGCAGCTCGTAAAAGGCGAGCATAGGCTTACCGTCAATAACACCGTGACATTTGACGAGGTGGTAAAGTTTCGCAGCGACTCACCCGGATTGGTACCACCGCCTTACCTATTCCTGCCGCTATAACGTAGCGACATGTTCCAGTTTGGAGGGTAAGGTAGCCGGCAAACTTACTTTTGCTCGTGGCCTAACATCCCGGCCTCACATTGGCAACGCACCATTACCATCTTTGGTGTCTATAGGCTGCGTGAATTTCTTACCATCAGGAAATCCGTCTGCTTGTTTGCCGTCCAATATCATAAAAAAATACTTATTTCTTATGGACACTTAAGATTGGTATTTCCTCTATATCAGAATACGACTGTAATATAGAGTCTGCAGGAACGGTTATAACTGACTGCATTAATGGAATGATCCAGAAACCTAAATAACTAGTTTATTACCAGTATTCAATGGGGTCGTCACATCCAACAAGAATACACATCCATACTGATATTATAAATGCTGCTATATCTGTCTATCTGTGTGTTACGACTTCACGGCTAAATTGCTGGATTGATTTTGAAGAGATACAAAAACTCGAGTTCAAAAACAGTCTACTTTTTGAAAAAAAAAAAACTACTAAACAAAGAAGTTTGTTTAAATCATGTTTAATTTAACTATTATCCGAAGATACTATTCTACGTAGACAAAGTTACAACTGAAGAGCTAGTGCTATAAAATTATTTCAATCGTACACCCGAAATCATTGTGAAACTGTTTTGGTTATCTCGTTTTCATTATTTTACATGGACTTTTTTATGTGATAGGCTAGCGAATACGCACACGAGTCTTCTGTTGGTAAGAGACAAACATGTTGGTGGCCTATAGAGACCATAGATGTTACAGGTACGTTGCTGTCCTGTGACGAAGAAGTTAGCTTGGTAGTTAGCAAGTCGACTGCCGTATCGTTTGGACGGGAACATGACAGTCGATCAGACATAAGGTAAGTAAGAATGTAAGGTAGATTCCTACCCGGGCAACTCGTTGCACAGAACTCTACTACCAGTGACCTAGTTGGTCACTGAGAGCCACTATAGAGACTGGCACTATAAAAAGCCAGATGGTTTATTCTACTCAGCCAGACCATTTAATATCGATATCAATAATCTATCTCAGATTCTTATCGCTATTTTAGATCAGTTACCAGGCCATTGTTATTTTTCAATATTTATTAACAATATCTTATCAACAAAACTCTAGTAGGCCTGTCTATCTGTAGATAGGTTATCAATATTGGCCGTTACTTAATTACTTACTTTATTTCCGAAAACTGTTGATTTTTAAGCCCAGTCACGGTGATGTTCTTGAAATGAATACTAATGCCATCTTCCGCAACATCATTAAGGGACACATCTAAGCTTGGTATAACCAAAGGGTCGATGGCTTTGATGTCATATTCCGGTATTCCTTTGCAAGTATTTTCCAGAAACTCTTGAGTGGTTTTACTTAGACAGTCTGTGTCGTGGACGTCACATGGTGTCAACAGTGGGCCTGTAATTAATGAACATAATTATAACTAGCTGCTTCGGGGTACTTCTTTCCACCCTTCCGTTTTTATGGAAAAAGAAAATGGAATGTCGTTTTTCTTAGTTTCCTCAAAGCCAAATGGAGAAAAAGTATCCTATGTTTTCTTTTTTGTGGAACAACTAATGTGTTGCCAACCTTGCGTTTTTACAAATTCACTGGGCTTTAGTATTCTGTGTCTGTATCCTGTTTCTAAGCTACCTTCCTGTCAAATTTCAGCCAAATCAGGTGAGCCGTTCTTGAGAAATAAATAGTGTAACTAACATGGCTCTCTTTTAACTAATTAAAAAACAGCATTAGTTAATAATTTGTATTACACACAAAATGTGGTCTTATCACCAAACGTGGCTATCTCTACCAGCGAACATTTTTGTTTAAGGAAACTAAATTAATATAGGTTCAGTAGTTTAAAAGACTTCACACTGATACTATTAGATTAAATGCAAAAAATAAGAAGAAGAAAAAATGTAAGTAATATAATTTTTTTAAGATAATGGAAGGAAAACAAACAGACGGATTTCCTGATGGATAGGAAATTTACGCCGCCTAGAGACACCAAAGATGCGTTCCCAACCTGAGGCCGGGATGTTAGGCCTCGAGCAAAAGTAAGTTTACCGGCTACCTTACCCTCCAAACCAGAACACGTCAATGGCAAGCACTGACAGTATGGCGGCAGGAATAGGTAAGGCGGTGATACCAAACCGGATAAGTCGCTGCGAAACTCTACCACCTAGTAAAATTGTAATAAAAATGTATAAAAAATGAGTAACTAAAAAACAAGAATTAAATGGAAAATAATAAACACAGTTTAAATAGAAGTAAATATCATATCAATTATCACAAACACAACATTGGCTTTTAAAATAAAATGTTTTTACTAAAGTTTTAAAAGTATTTTACGTTTAGTGCAGTTATAAAAATATTTACTTTTGCGGAAATCGATTCCTTAATACAAATAAAATGATTTAATTTGCAACCATACTAATACACACTAACACAGAAACGTCAAACATCCCACGTCTTGCGTCTAAGGTTATAAAGAGAGGTGTCATTAGTTTGACGTGTTTTGTTTGTAGGCCTGTCTGTCTACGACATCATAATTTTTGAAGGGATGGACCGATTTCGATGTGGATGGTTTCACTTAGAAGCTGACTTGATAGAGATGATTCGTAGCTAATTGCGTTTATTTTGTCGGGGGATATTGATTTTTTTAAAATATTAGTTTTATTAAATAATATCGCCTCTGTGGTCTAGCGGTCCTACGTTTGGCTTGACTGCGTAGTTTCTGATTCGATCCCCGAGTCGGGCAACAGTAAGAAATGGAATTGAAAAAGAAAGTATTTTCAGTTTTCTAATAAAAATAGCGTTGTCTTGTCCAGGGTTGGATATGTGTCCGGTTGTCAATAGGTTTGCCAAATATCACATTATGAGACTTAATGTCTGACTAGTCATGGATCCCTTGGGTTTGCCTGTGCCCATCATTTCGGGAAATGGGCGTGCAGATACTTCTTCTTCTACTTTTTTCTTCCACTTCCACAAAATAATATCAAGAAATCAAAAAAAAAATGTTTTGCAATAAACGGGATAGTGATGGACTTGTTAGGAATGGATCAGAGAGTTTGTAAGATTAATAACGAAGGTTATCATTAAATTTTAGATTGTACTTACATGGAAACTTCCGCCTCTAGTCAAGGTTTGGTTAAGAAAGTTTGGAACTTCCTTGTTAAACAATGCGGTTAAGGGTTAATGTTATCAGGCTAATGATTTGGTTTGCAGTTGATCTTAGTTGTTATACAAGACGGCGTTTTCAATGTTCAAAGAATAAGAAAACCATAATTCAATAAGTATTCTGTATGTGAATACCTCAATATTGACTATTTTAATAAATTTGTTAAGAAATTTAGTTGCAGGAGTTCAATTTTATAAATAAAAGAGAAACGAAAAGAACGGATTTAAATCTTAATTAAGGTGAGATATTTCTTGTGTTGAAAATTGACAAGTATTTATTCGTTTGTAATTTCTGACGGAAAAAGATGGGTGTCATGAATTTGACGTCTGTATGCATGTTTTTCTGTGGCATCCTAAGTTTTAAACAGATAGATCGTTTCGATGCGCATTTTTGTTGTTGTGATCGAGATAGTTCTTAGCTACATTATGAATAGATTTCGTTGTGGGTTTTATGACATTGGCAGGTATATAAGAACAGAGGTTTAAAACTTATCATATGGTAAGTTATCCTAGTCAAAAAGTACCTAACTTTTGCAAGTACGCAAGTCTCGTGTTCGATTCCCCACTCAAGCACTGAGATTGATAGTAGATGTGGGTATATTCAAATTTATTTCGTTATTGTTGTTATTGTTAACTAACACTCGTAATTCAATATAATTTAAAATGCAAGCCTCTTTCTTTATAATTATGTTTCATAATTGTCAATGGGGCGTATTACATTGTCAATATTATCATGATCCTATTATCGCGATATCGCAAGTATTGAAATGGGCTATTACATTTGTCAATAATATCATCATCAGTATACAGTTGAATGTACTAGAGCGAATTTGTGTTTCACATTCGATTAAAATTAAGTTAATCCGAATTCTACATGGATAACAGTAGAAAAGCAGCTATAGCAATAATATTCGTATTAACGTTGAAATCTAAAGAGAAGAGAAAGTGCCGGACTCCTTTTCAGAATAGACCATCTGCCTTTCGGCCAGTCAGCCCGTAAAAGGCGAGCATAGGATTACCGTCACTAAATCCATGACATCGTACTAGGTGATAGAGTTTCGCAGCAACTCGTCCGGATTGGTACCACCGCCTTACCTATTTCTGTCGCCATAGCGTCAATGCTAGCCGTTGATGTGCTTCTTTTCGGAGGGTAAGGTAGCTTGTAAACTTACTTTGGGTCGAGGCTTAGCCTCCCGGCCTCAGGTTGGCAACACAACACTACCGAATTTAGTGTTTCTAGACGGCATGAATTTCTTACTATCAGGATCTATCTGCTAGTTTGCCTTCCATCAAAATATAAAAAAACACACCCAAATATCACACAAGAAATGATTTTGGGCGGCGATGTGGACGATTTTCGGAATTATTTTAAAATATGTATGTTTAGTGTTCCACAGAGCTGCACACGTTTCATATAAGAGAATAAATTCCTATAAGTCATTATTTCTTTCGTTGACATTACTGTCAACGACACAGCGTATGCGTATTTTGTCACACATCGTCACTACTCACACATTGTTCCTTCATAGCTGCAAGTAAATACTGACATAAAATATCTCGATGCGCTTACATTTCAATATTATTGAAGCCGCACCCCCTGAATATTGTGGATTTCAAGATTTCTAGAAATCTTGTGATATTATTATGATACCGCGATACAGCATATTAGGTACACAATCAATATTATCATTGTGTCGTGATATTATTGATAATGTAATACTACCCAATAGTATATAGTGTTTGCATCTTGAAGTAAGTAGATTATAGCATGATTTGCGTTTAGTTCATGCACTTATTCACTTTAAAAATAAAAAATAATATAAAAATATACATGCTGTAGAGCTCAAAGAAAACTTTCAAATAAGGTTTCATTGAAATGTATTCGATAGCTTTTAATGTATAACAATAGCTTTTAATGTACAGCATATTATTTTCGCCTTCATGGTTTAGCGCAGCGGTCCAGAGTTGGGCTTAAATTCATACCTCATAAAGTTAAGTCAGTCCCGGGTTCAATCTTCAGGTTGGGCACCGAAAAGGAAAATGCTTTTTTTAATTTTCTAATTAAAACAAAGTTGCCCGAGATTGGATATGCCATCTACCATATTGTGCAACCTGTCTTCAGCTAGTCATGGGTGTTTTGATTGTACATCTGCCTACCTCTTCCTGGATATGGGTATGAAAATACTTTTATTTTCGAAAACCGTAAATATTACCTTATATTTACGGTTATATAATATATAAATTACCCTTTAAAATTACCTTAAATACCTTAAATATTTTATAATATTATATTATAAAACAAAGTATTTTTTATACTAGAACATGATATATGGGTATTTTGAAACATTCAGTCTAATATTAAATGATATTAGGTTATAATATTAGATTAACTTAATCTTATATAAAAAATTCTCGTGTCATAATGTTCGTTCCCGTACTCTTTCGAAACGGCTTGACCGATTCTCATGAAATTTTGTGAGCTTATTGAGTAGGTCTGAGAATCGGCCAACATCTATCTAATATCATCTAATATCCCTGAGTGATGAGGGTGACACACCCTAAATTTTATTTACTAAAATAACTTTAAAAACAGCAAAACAACGTCTGCCGGGTCAGCTAGTAATTATCTAAAATTCTATATATGGAATATCGAAGGTTCGACTTACTTTAATTTAATAAAATCCTATATCAATGTTTATGCAGAAGAAATTAGAAAACAATGCTTAAAAAATACAAAATGTCAGTAACTCTTAATATTTAGCGATACGAAGTTCGCCGGGTTGGCTTGTAATATATAAATATTCCTGGGCAAATTACACAAATTGGATCAAGCTCCAAAATGAGCAAATGTGTTATGAGTGTTAGTCAACGATAAAATAGACATAGAAATACTTCGATATCAGAATAAATTTAATAAACACTCACATCCGGAAATGCATACATCTAAATGTTCTTCACACAAATGTCTGCACTCGTCAGGAATCGAACCCGAGTCTCACCATGGGTCGGTAGAGTTATGCGTATAAGTATACTAAGAAGTAACATTAAATATGTAAATAAATAACTGTTTCTGGACGTGTTACCCCAATTAATTTAATCCAACTTCAAAGCAAGCAAATCGTATGCTCGTGTTAGGATGATTTTTTTAATTAGATAATAAACTAATTTTTATTAAAGGTCTATACTCAACATACAAATATCTGCCTCTATCGGAAATCATATTAAAAAATCGCTGTTGATCGTCGGCATTAGGCATGTACGCTAACCTCTCAACTAACGTGGTCAAAATAAGGAACAACATGGCCCACTTGCACATTCTTGGATTAAAAGTTTTAGACTGAGTAAGCACATAACTAGGTTTAATTTTTTAATTTTTTTCTTTCTTTAAAATTTATAGAAATTTAACCTCAGCACAGGGCAAGGGCTGAAATAAAAATACCTTCAATCACTTCATATCTGTCACTTTATCTCATTATCAAATTTAACCCAGAGATAACCAAAGATATTAAAGCATTAAAACTTACCTTCCGAAAAAACCACAGAAGAAAATCCAAGCACTAAAAAGATGTTCAAGCAAATCATTTTAACACCACACTCACTTTCATACAAACTGACATTAGGTTAAAAGCAAGTTTATATAAGTAGATAAAGACCAAACAAATATCATCAAAAGTGGTATCAGGATACATAGGTCAGACTTTATCAATGCACGCAAGCATATGATTCTTAAATAAGAGGTTAAAGTCAGTTTTGTTTATATCTGCATCGCTTATGTCACCATTGTATGTAAAGGGTTCAAGGAAATTAATCTTTTTGTGTATACCTAGTAGTTTTATCTACAATTACCAAGAATGATTAATACAAGGTTTTTAATGTTATAAGATAAAATTATGTTATAATATAATAACAATTAATTTCGATTAAAAATTATCCACAAACATAAATGTAAGTTAAAAATTAAAAACCACAACTTACATTTTAAATGTTGTAATTCTAAAGAATAATTTAATCTATGTATGTATAAATAAATACCCATTTCACGTAGTCATTTCATAACGCCTGAACGGGTGGTCCAAGTTTTCTAATTCGTTTTTGTTATAATGGTTATTGTTAGGAAAAGGCCACATGAAGAGAATGCCGGGAAAATTCCAGGGAAATTAAGAAAAACTACACTTTAATTTCGCTTATACAAAACTTTTAGTAGGTGCGAATAAGCGATACGAAGTTCGCCGGGTCGACTAGTTTAAATGTAAAATCATATTAATAATAAATATAAATTAATAAACTAAAAATTAAAACAAAAATAATCAAAATAAAAAGATAACGTAAAATTTAATAAGTAATTATTTTTTAAACTCAGAATTCAAACAAACATTAAAAAAAAAGTTGCGCAATAAGCCAAATAATATTCACACCAATATAATAAATGCGAAAATCTGTCTGTATGTTGCACTTTCTAGGCTAAACTACTTGATCGGTTATGATGAAATTTGATATGCCTATAACAAAAGATCCGAGTTCAAAGATAGGCTATTTTTTAGAAAACCAAATCCCAAAGGACTATTATATATAAAAATATATACATTATATAAGATGAAAGATTATATAAAAATCGTAACTATTGTACACTGACGGAGACTTCGTCCAAAGATTGTTCGGGGAAAGGCTAGTCGGTTATAGGCAAGTGGATCTCCTAATAAGTAAACCGTTACGTATAGGCATGACTGGTGTTTTCCTATCTTATATCCGGGATCTTGAACCAAGTGTGCCTATCTACCGGTTATCTTACCCTTCAGCAGCAAACATGACAATAGCGAGCTATGTTATATCAGCAGTGATAGGCAAAGTGGTGGTATGATGGCATCATCACATTCCAAAAGCCAAAACACAAATTTAAAATTCGAATATTTTGTTCACAAGAATTAAAACATTAAAGTGTTTTAAAAGTTTAGTTTGACATTTGGACCATTGAGAATTACTTATTAGTAACTATCAGCAGTAGCAGCAGCAGGGGAGTTTTGACGCCATCGTGAATGAAAGTGGTCGTAATTTTTTCATTATTATTGAATTTCGTATTTATATTGAGTGAAACTGGTTAATTTATGTGGGAATTAGACTAATTTTGTTCAGTGAAAGTGCACAAATGAAATAGTCGTGAAGAAATTAGTGTATCGTCTATTTCCTCGCTGCCGTCAAATCTCCTAGATGAGCTTGAGTAACGAAGCCACTGCTTTACTCAAGATCCTGACCTGAGATGACTTTGTACATAGTGACTAATGACTGTATAAGAATTAACTAAGATTCAAATCCTGTCTGGGGCGAAATTTTTTCTTTCTTTAAAATTTATAGAAGAATTAACTAACTTGACATTGGCAAAGTAGTCGTGAAAAACGATCGAAAGCCTTTATAAAAGAAGAAGAAAAAGAAGCAGCAGTAGGCAGTTTCACCTGCCAGATTTTGATTCTGCATGAATTCGAGATATAAAAGTTACCCCTGAATCTCGAATTCATGCAAATTGGTTTATTTTTTAATTTGTTTTCTTCTGAAAAACTTACATCTAAATTACACAGTACGAGTACAAGTGTCACCAAACTGTGAAGCAGTTTGTTGGCGATGCGCTCGTATACATATTACTTATTATTAAATTTGCTTATATATTATATATCGTGCAGCTTACATATTTTCTTAAATTTTTAGGAACAGTTTCTCTTTTTTACTTTTAAGTAGCCTATTTTTAGTTTGTTGTCCTCGAGGGGAAAGATACATTTATTACATAATTTGGGAGCTATATACTCTATTGTTCTTTGTCCATCATAATTTTTGGCAATGGGTTCAAGCAATCTTTTGTTTCTAGAGATTCTAGTATTATAGTTATATGTTTTTTGTATCTTGTGGTCTTCGTTGTAATAGTTTTCTATTACTTTTAAATATCCAACTTTACAGTGAACAGGAAGAATTTTACAAATTGAGAATAATCTGTAATA
>NJDC01006824.1:24819-89573 GCA_002245475.1 Calephelis virginiensis | reverse complement strand
TAACTTGACATTGGCAAAGTAGTCGTGAAAAACGATCGAAAGCCACATTTATAAAAGAAGAAGAAAAAGAAGCAACAGTAGGCAGTTTCACCTACCAGATTTTGATTCTGCATGAATTCGAGATATAAAAAGTTACCCCTGAATCTCGAATTCATGAAAATTGGTTTATTTTTTAATTTGTTTTCTTCTGAAAAACTTACATCTAAATTACACAGTACGAGTACAAGTGTCACCAAACTGTGAAGCAGTTTGTTGGCGATGCGCTCATATACATATTACTTATTATTAAATTTGCTTATATATTATATCGTGCAGCTTACATATTTTCTTAAATTTTTAGGAACAGTTTCTCTTTTTTTACTTTTAAGTAGCCTATTTTTGTTTGTTGTCCTCGAGGAGAAAGAGATATTTATTACATAATTTGGGAGTTATATACTTTATTGTTCTGTGTCCATCATAATTTTTGGCAATGGGTTCAAACAATCTTTTGTTTTTAGAGATTCTAGTATTATAGTTATATGTTTTTTGTATCTTGTGGTCTTCGTTGTAATAGTTTTCTATTACTTTTAAATATCCAACTTTACAGTGAACAGGAATAATTTTACAAATTGAGAATAATCTATCATAATCATATGTACATTTTTCTTTGATTTTTCTGTCTACTAAACTAGTTTGTAGCTGCTTTATCTGATCTAAGTATGTGTTAAAGGTAAGGTCATATCATTTCAATCCGTAACTTAGTAAGGAGTCAGCAAGAGCATAATAAACAATGTACAGAGTGCGTTTATTAATAATTTTATGTAGGTAATTTTTTTGTCTAAAATTGATCTTAATCTATTAGGTACATACTTGATTTGTGTGTATTTTCCGATTCGTATTGTTGTCAATCTGTAATCCTTAATATTTAAAATTGGCAACTACTTCCAGTGTATTACATATACAACTATTTTTCTTGTATGAAGAGATGAATAATTATGTCCTATTATTTTAATTGGAGACAGTAATTTTTTTGCTTTGTATGGTGAATATATATGAATAAACTTTGTTTTGCTAACGTTAAGAATAATTCCATTGTCATGCGCTAACTTGGTTACGTTTTCAAGATCGCTCTACACATTATTTACCATGTCTGCTATATTCTTGCTAACAAGCACATATCATCCGCATACATGAATACCTTGCAGTTATGTATCACGTTCGATACACTATTCACATGCAGTATGTATCCAACTGGTCCAAACACAGAGCCCGTTGGAACCCCTAAATGGACAACAACTTCAGCATCACTAGTACTGTTAAAAACCGTGCGTAAAGTTCTGTTAGATAAATATTCCCGAAACAAACTGTTAGTTGGACCCCTGATGCCACAGTCATCCATAGCCTGTAACAGCTGATTATGGTCCAGAGTGTCGAATGCTTTTTTATAATAAATGAACAATGCTATGACCTGCTGTCTGCTGGCGAGGCTATTGTTTACGTAATTTGAAAAACTATTAAAGCTGTAGTTGTACTACGACCCTTCCTGAAAGCATTGGAATCGAATATGTCTTTTTAGGTGCTCCTGAACTTCAGTACTAGCAAACTGCAAACATTTAGTTAACAATAATAAATCATTATATCAAAATTTTTGCAACTTTATGTAAATAATCCGCTAGTACTGTGTTCACGAGTAGCTAAACTGACATATCCGATGCCAATTCCAATTTGCATGCAATCGAGATTCAAGAAAAACCCTGCAGCACGTGTCCTGACGCGAGTTTAAAAAATAAGTTTTCACTTTAAAAATAACTTTAAAACGCAAGCAACGCTGTGAGCCGCAGTTAGTGAAATATAAATAAAAGTATGACTGACCGCCCCTCGACAACAGACTTCTTAACTGTCCATTTGGGTGGCGGAAACAGCAATATTACTGTAATGGTAGTAAATTGGCTTGACACTTTAAAATGGCTGCAATATTGCATGCATATAGTGAGTCAATTTTATTTTTATAACCCAGCATGATTACATTCATATTTGGCATTAAAGAACATATATATACGGGGATGTTGGTCCAGGCTCCTTTGCAGAATAGATCATCTGCCTTCTTGTCAGGCTGCTCGTAAAAGGCGAGCGTATGCTTGCTTTCACTAACACCGTCACATCTCACTAGGTGCACTTACGCAGCGACTCGCCCGGATTGGTACCACCGCTTTACCTATTTCTGCCGCCATAACACCAGTGCGTAACATATTCCAGTTTGAAGGATCAGGTAGTCGGTAAACTCACTTTTGCTCGAGTCATAACATTTCTTCCTTAGATTGGCAACGCACCAGTACCACCTTTGATGTTTCTAGGCATCGTGAATTTCTTACCATCAGAAAATTCCTGTTTTTTTGTCTTCCAATCTCTCCAATGTCTCGTCGTGGCACTCAAACTTTGTTTTTGATTAGTTTTCATCAGAAAATTGAAAAAATCACAATTCGAGTTGGGAACTCAAGAATCAAACCCGGTCCCTTATGTAGTCAATAGCAATACCAGATAACTAAAACCAACTACAAATACTACACAACTTTTTGTTGAATATTATTCAAAAGTTCACTATTGTTAGGTGAAACATTAGTTAATGCTACAATGCTTCTAAATATACACTTTCAGAGACCGGATACAGTTGGCTGTTATTTCATTTTAAAGTTACGGGATGGCTCTTCCACACCGGATGTTGTGCAGACGCGAAGTTTACATTTTTGCCGTAATCGAGTTGTATTTAAAATAATAGCTTTTTGCATAAAACATTGTATAATTACTTTATAATGAGATTAGAAACAAAAAAGAAGAAAAAAGTGTGTGAGCGATTCACACACGATAGAAGTGAAACATCAGCAAATCGACAAAAGAATGAGATGAATATATATTTGTGTCTCTCACCTATCGTTTTTCCGTTGCACCCGTTTTGAAATCACAACGATTCTAAAGAAGTTTCACTTCAAAAAACTTGCGGAAAATGAAAGTGTTGATGGTGAGTTGTCAACTTGAAGCTAGCATAATTGGCTTCCTAAAAAAGTATGTTAACGCCCATATTTTGTAGATGTAGGCAGAAGTACAACCACTGCACTCACGACTTTGCGAAAATACTAAGTCTAACAGTGTGGTAGGTGGCAAGTCAAGGCGAGCAACCGGGCACATTTCGCATCACGGGCAAAGTTGTGTTTGTTGACTTTTTGAGGAAATTTATTGAAGTTATACTTCTTTTGGCGCGTTAGGAAAAAATGATGAGGGTAAATTTTTACGATGCGCGCGCACACCGTCACGAAAAACCAACCGATGACCGATGCCGAACCGATGATGAAGTTAACTATGAAGTTAGCTATAGATAGCATTTTAAAAAGATTTTTATCTTATTACGCCGAAGAAGTATAACTTCTAACGCGTGTACATAAGTACACACACACTTTTTTATGTCTTCTTACCTATATTGTTCAGTGGTCTGGCTTTGGGCTTGATTTCTCAAGGTCCCGAGTCCAATTCTTGGGTCGGCCACCAAATAAAAAAAATGTGTAATTTTAATTTTTTCATTCAAATAACGTTGCCCAAGTTTGGACCTCAGTTGCTAATAGGCTTGCCACCTATCATATTCTAGGACTTAGTGTCTTCAGCTAATTGTGAATGCCTTGGTTGTGCCTCTGCCTACCTCTTCGAGGGTATTCTTTTCGATTCTTTTTTTCGAGGATATAACCCTGGACCTCATAGAATCAAGTCCTACGCTATACTACAAATGAAAAACTTCTTGTTTAAGTAAATTTGCTACCTTACTCTCTGAAATCGAAACACGTGTTTCAAAAAAAAAACAAGAGACAATTACTGATATTATGACAAGAGCAACAGGTAAGTCTGTGATATTAATTCGTGACACTTGGCACTTATTTATCTTTGCCCACATCATAAAGGACATGGTATGAAGAAGAATGGCGTATGTATGTATCAATTCTACGAATCTTCTACGAATCGTCGCTTGCCACTTGGAAGACATTTGATAAAAGACTATATTTTTCAAGGAGCCCTGCAATGGGAGAAAATTATTAAGCAAAGTATGTAGGTATTTACTTTGAGATATTTCACTAACAATTATGAAATAAAACAATTAAAATCCATTCGTTTATACAAGTAGTTTAAGATCCGAACATAATAATATAGTCTAAGATGCGAAGTTAGGGCGACCTACACCGAGCTGATAGTAGGATGAAACCGGTTTTATAGCAAATTTAGTATATCAGAAAATATATTACAAATGGGTTGCCTAAAAAATCCTGGACCGAATATTTTTAATTATTTAAAAAAAAACTGTTTTTAACATTTCCATTTTTTTTTCAGGCAACCCTATATATCAACTTATATTGAAAAATTGTAAAAATTGTAATGAAACTGCACATATGTCGATATTTCTTTTTCCTTTTATCCGATCCCGTGAAAGTATCGACAATTATTTGTTAACACCTGTCAATCCAGATAAACAACAGGCAACCAAACTTCTGCAGCTTCGTTTTATTCCTACTTTAAGTCGAGATAAAATCTTAATATTGCACCAATGCTTGGTGTAGGTCGACCTAAGGGCGTATTCAGATGACCTACGCTCAGCACACGTTGAGCCCGCCCTAGACCCGCGCTCCACACGCGCTTAGCCCGTCCTAGACCCGCGCTCAGTACGCGCACGCCTCGCACCAGCTTGCACTACTAGTGACTGGAATTCGTTCACTGGATCGATTTGTGCGAAGGGTGCGCGCTTGGCGGGCGCTTGGCGATCGCGCGGCGTTGGCCAATTGATTTGGTTAATGCAATTTGAGAATATTGGTGTGACAATAGGGCTATAATAAATGTCGAAAAAAAAAAATCAAAGCGTTTTCGATGCGGGTGATGGCGAGCGTGGCGTGCGCTTGACGTGCGCGTGTTGTCTGAACGCAGCCTAACTTTGGATCTTCGACTAATAGGACAAAACATATTTTAGTACGTATATTAGAAAATAATTATATCAAAAATGGGTTACCTAAAGTCTTACTTTACAATATATTCTTTTTATTACAAAAAAAGTTTGCCAGGTATAAACAAGTATGTTGATGCCAATAACTTTGACTTGAATGGATAATAGAAAAAGTAATCAACATTTATGGCCTGTTTTGATACGAAAAAATAGATATGTTATAATTTATTCCTTTCTATAAAAAATGCTTCTTCCTTGTTTATATATCTTACCTGTATGTGTATTTGTAAATAAACATTATCACTTGTTTCAAACAAATCCTAAAGTATTACGAATTACATACTTCAGAAATAGTGGGAAATTATGTCTGCCTAATCAAAAACTTAATATATAGAATGAATGTCTACTGCATGTCTATTCGTATATATAACTAAATTTCTGATAATCTGAAATCACATCCGCTTAAAAGAAGATATTTGATTTGCAATTAGAGATAACATATTATAGTGTAAAAGATGTTCTTGCTGATAAGCATAAAAAATAAAATGTTTTTGTTTTTAAATTATAAACTTAAGTAAAGAAATCATGGTCGACGGGGAGTTCGTTTTGCCGTTTCTTTTCCAAATTGGCTAGGGTCGAAAAAGGTAGTACCTTGTGTATAGTAGATAGGATGAAAATCAATCTAACTTTAACATTATTTGTGATAATTATTAAGCCTATTGAACACATAATTAAATGCTAACTGTATATAAATTTATGTAATTTGTATATAAAATTATCTTTAATGTATTTTCCCCGTGTTGGTTCGGGCTCTTTGTAGAATAGACCATCTGCCTTCCTTGCCAGGCAGCTCGTAAAAGGCGAGCTTAGGCTCACCGTCACTAACACCTTGACATCTGACTAGGTGGTAGAGTTTCGCAGCGACTCGCCCGGATTGGTACCACCGCCTTACCTATTTCTGTCGCCATAACGTCATTACGTGTTCCGGTTCGGAGGGTAAGGTAGCCGGTAAACTTACTTTTGCTCGAGGCCAAATATCCCAGCCTCAGGTTGGCAACGCACCATTACCAACTTTGGTGTCTCTAGGCGGCTAATATCAGGAAATCCGTCTGCTTGTTTGCCTTCCAATATCATAAAAAAAAATCTTTAAATTTAATTAAATGTTTGCACACGGCAATGTTTTAGAATATGGTGGTATGTATATATATTTGTAACAACTTTTTAATACACATATTCCGCAAATAAACAATTTTCATTTTCATTTCAATAATTAAAAATATTCAGGCAGGACTTTTTCTGGCCACTCGTTTTTGGTATGATTTTCAATATACTAAATTTATTATTAAATATGTTTCATTGTAATATCAGCTTGGCGAAGGTCAATGTAGTTCGGATCTTCTACAATGTTCAAAATTAGTAGAATACGTTTGGTATAGCACTCTTTTTTTGTAATTTATTATTATTTTAAATGTTATAAGCGTTATATTTAAAAATTAGAATCTATTCTTATAAAATAACATGTCCCGACTGACTGATTCATAATCGCCGAGCCAAAACTGTTAAAGTTACAGCCCTGAAATTTGGTGGGTAGGGTCGAACTCTGAGAATGGAATTTTTGAAATTATCTAAGGGGTTAAAATAGGGGTTGAAAGTTTGTATGCAAGACCGACATTTTAAGTTAGAAACATGAATTTTTATTTTTGGGTTACTTATTAAAAATGAGTAGATACGTCGTTGAGCGTTTACGGGATATCTACCCCTAGGGGGCTGAAATAGGGGTTGAAAGTTTGCATTAATGTCCGTTTTAATGTGGTAAGTATACAAAGAAGTCTTTAATTAAAATAATATTCTAAATTAATCAGTAGACTTATTAACTGTCACGTGATCAAAGCCGCGGGTAATAGCTAGTAAAAAGTAAAATATTTATTTAAAATAAAATGAAATCAAAAATTGATTGAATTTAATATATTTACGAAATGTATGAAACAAAAAGTTGGCCACTAAAATATTTAACTGTATCAATATAATCTACCACATTTGAGGTGTGCAGCAGGACTACATAGTATAAAATAAAGTCACTTTCCGCTGTCTGTCTCTATGTATGCTCAGATCTTTAAAACTACGCAACGGATTTTGATGACTTTTTTTTAATAGTGACTGAACGGGGCACGGGGCAAGTGCTAAAATAAAAATACGTTGCGAGAATCGAAAGTTATGGCCATTCTTAAATGTGAATTTTATCTGTAATGATGAACTCATTTGGTGGGTACTCAGAATTGTGTATCTTTAGGACATAACTACCCGCGTTAACGGGTTAGAAAGGAATCAAAAATTTCGCCACGGGACTTGAATCCTCAGTAGCTCAATTGGTTAGAGCATTCGTCGGCTTGAGACGAAAGGTTACAGGTTCAAATCCTGTCTGGGGCGAAATTTTTTCTTTCTTTAAAATTTATAGAAATCTATTCCAAGCACGGGGCAAGTGCTAAAATAAAAATACGTTGCAAGAAGTATGTATAATAACATAGAAGTTTGCCCACCTGTGCAAAGATAGGATGGTCTGTAAGTTTCAATATACAGGGTAACATCTCAAGCACCAGCCAAATTTTGAGAAATGGTTCGAATTCAAAAAAACTTTCGATTGTATAAAAGAACTAAATATTAATAAAAACAATTTATAATATTTAGTCACGTGTGAAATACAAGATGCATGGTTATAACGTAAGCAATGCAAAAAAACTGGTTCCCACCTACATCAGTCACATTCGCAGGCTGGTGACGTCATGACTCGTACTGGGTACGACATAGCGTGACAGCAAGTGAATCATTTTTGCGGACATTTTTTTTGTAATTTAATGTTTACAAAAACAAAAATGACAGTTTGGCGATTACATTTAAAATGCATTGCCCCCTTATATTAAATTTTGGCCGGTCCTTTTAAAGTAACCCTGTATATATACGAATGAGTATTTAGTTTTAAATTTTTAAAATATTAAAAAAAAACAATTTTATAGTGCGATTTAGATTTATCCTATCCATAAACTACAATCGTTTCTATGCCTAGTCAGAAGTGTTGGAATGAAAAAAATATATCAAATATTTTTTTCTCTTTTGTCAGAGAGATTTAGGATTACAGATTTCATTCAAAAGTTATGGGATGGCTTTTCCACACCGGATGCTTTAGGTAGACATAAAGTTTAAATTGTTGCCTGAATTGAGTCGCGTTTGAAAATGTCAGCAATATTCAAAAAGGATTGTCGTTTTTGAAGACACTTGACGTATTCCATTCATATAGATGTAAGAGATTTCAGAATTTACCTTTCAACTTTTTCAAATACAGAATTAAAAAAATTATGTGCATACTAGCCGGTAAACTTCGTATAGCTTGATATTGATAGCTAATAACAGTTTGTGTGGATTAAAGTACTGTTTTTTCTATTTTTCTTATTATTTTCCTAGTTTTTCTTTTCAAAAGAATATTCTTCTAATAAAGAACATACCAAAAAAGAATAGCAAATTTGGTCCATTTATTCAGGCTGATTACCATATGAAATGGGTATTCATTTTTATCTATTATGTGGATTACGTAACATTATTTGAATAACAAATTAATCAATAGGAAATAACAAGTGCACAATTAAACAATTTTTTAACATAACACACGAATTATTATGAAATACGTTGAGTAGGTTTTACGAGTATGACGGTCGCACTCAGAGACATGAATTAATGTCCGATCCGTAATTAAGTGACAATGTTGTATGAAAAATGTTAGCTTAGTGACTGATTAAAAGATAATTGACAAGTCTAGGTGCGGCCGCTAAACTAATTTATATACATATAGTCTAAGATCCGGCTGTGAGACCCCTATTATTAGCATAAGGTAGATAACCAAAATAATTCTTTTAAGTATTTCTGATACTTCAGAAAATTTCCACAAATATTAAAGAACGAAAACAAGTGTTCAGTAGCTCAAATAATTAGAGCATTCGTTGGAGACGAAGGGGTACAGGCTCAAATACTGTCTGGGGCAAAACTTTTTCTTTCTTTAAAATTTGCAGAAATTAAAGGCAAGCACAGGGCAAGTGCTAAAATAAAAACACCTAGCTTTTATTTAAGCCAAGTGCTTAAATAAAAAAGCTATGCCCATTATAAATGTGAATTTCATTTAAACACAATGTAAACACATATTTTGCTTAACATTGTTACGTCATCCACGTTTAGTTTGAAATTGGACGTAAATTTTAAACTGTGTTTAGATAAACAGGAATCTATTGCTTTTGTAGAAAGGCGTTATTAGTTTAATAACAAAACTACCCGTGTAAACGGTAAAGAAAGGACTTAAAAAAATCATCACAGGACTTGAATCCTCAGTGGCTCCTTTGATTAGAGCATTCGCCGGCTTGAGACGAAAGGGTACAGGTTCAAATCCTGTCTGGGGTGAAATTTTTTTCTTCTTTTAAATCTTGCAAAAACCTTTACATCTATTCTATCACCTTTAACATTGCGTAAGTTAAAATTCAGCTTCTGGTTACAAATTCTGGGTTATGATGATATAGAGAACCTAATGGCTACTGGATATAAGTAATTTTTGATACGAATTTTATGAGATATATGTATTTTTTTTAATTTATCACACACTTAAGAGCAAACAAATTGGCACATACACATATTTACATACAACACGAACACGCATAGATACATCACACATTCAAACACACATACTGGTAATTCTCATTATCGTAAAGTAATGTAGGATTAGGTACATGATTTTCAAAGTGAGACTAAAATTATGCAAAGTTACTTTTAATAAAAACTAGCTGTTCCTAGTTTCCTCGCAGTCGAGATAAAAAGTTTACTATAACCGTCTCCTGGTTCTAAGCTCACTCCGTATTAATTTGTAGCCAAATCGGTTCAGCTTTGTTGAGTTATAACTAACACAACTTTTTTATATTTAGATATATCTGTCTTAATATATATAAATAACGCGTCACGTTGTTTTTCCGAGATAGACTCCTAAACTACTTAACCGATTTTAATCAAATTTGCACACCGTGTGCAGTTTGATCCAACTTGAAAGATGTGATAGCTTTCATCTCATTTTATGATCAAAAAAATTACCACCCGAGTGAAGCCGGAATAGGCAGCTAGTAAATATATAACCTAAATTGTTACGTATATTTGAAATTAGAATAAACATTTTCTTTATATTTTAATACGTTAAGATCGAGAGTTTTGGCGTCATCGTAAAAGAAAATGTTTGTATTTTTTTTATAATTATTCAATTTCTTGTTTTTATTGAGTAAAATTAGTCAATTTAGGTGGAAATTAGTTTAATTGTGTTCAGTGAAAGTGCACAAATGAAATTATCATGAAGAAATTAGTGACGATTGACTGAAATAAAGACTTAATTAATACCGAAGACATGGCAGAATGGCATAAAAGTCACCGTAGCCGGTCCCAGAAAGGGGCAAATTAACTACTAAACTAAACTTTAATAATCATGTCATGCCATAACAAAATGTAAAAAAATCTACTAAAATTATTTACTATTTCACGAAATTCAGTGATTTGTCGATAAAATATTCATAAAAGATAACATGGGCTCACTTGTAGGGAGCCTTTT
Source organism: Calephelis virginiensis (assembly GCA_002245475.1). Classification (NCBI taxonomy): domain Eukaryota; kingdom Metazoa; phylum Arthropoda; class Insecta; order Lepidoptera; family Riodinidae; genus Calephelis; species Calephelis virginiensis. The sequence continues at coordinate 78,999 of NJDC01006824.1, read as the reverse complement.
AATTTCCATTTTAATTATTTAAAGGCTTTACTGAATGGCTTTCCCACACCGGATGTTTTGTGTAAATACGAAATTAAAATTTTGCCCGTAGTCAAGTTACATTTAAAATTGAGAGCGATGTGCAAAATATAAATTTTTCGCCTGCGGATATTGTAGGAAACTACAATGATTAATTACAATTTTAACCGTTAAATATTTGTCGTGTCTCTGTGTGCTCATTTATATGTGTCTGTGTGCTTGTATGTCTTTGTCGTCTCAACTACTAAGCGATTGACCGATTTGGATGCAGATTTTTAACAGATTTTTGTTTGTAAGCTGACGTAGTCGAAATGGCTTTTAGATACATAATATATGCTGGGGGTTATAGAAAAAATATTAGGATTGTGTCATTTGTATTCTGTTCTAAATCGCTTTTTCTTTCTGGATAACAAATATGAACATGTGTTGGTCAGGGTCCTGTGACAGACTTGCACAATAGGCAGGTGCTCAGGACAGCAACACATCCATAACAGCTATAGGCACATAAATTGTTATTAGTCGGTGATGAGTTCATTGGATTGGCTTGCTATAACACAATACTAAGCGATGAACGCAATACGAGCTAGATAAGGATAAAGTTAGACTTGGAATTGAACGATATCTGTATAACCAATATTTTGATCTAGTACCAAGTAACAATTCCTAGTAACCACAAGAGAGTCTATCCGGAACAATATGTTCTCTATCGTTTGAATATCCGTATGTACATTAGATCGGGCGGACACCATTATAAACACTACCTCTTCGAGTACTCTCGAAAAAACAAACTAACAGTAAAAATGTCATTCGGCTGGAACCTGTAAATTTCTGAACTTATTGTGCACTAACCGTCTTGCCATAACAAAACAATTCAAACACAGGGTAAACACATATTTTGCTTAACATTGTTACATCATCCACTTTTAGTTTTTTATAGCTTGGAGTTTTTGATTGATTTTAGACCATGTTTATTTAAACACGAATCTATTGCTTTTGTAGTAAGGCGGTATTAGTTTGATAATACACACGAAAAACAAATACACCCTTACATCACTTGTTTGGCCTTTTTTGGTCGTGTTGCCAAACATTGTCTGGTTTTTTTACATTTTTGTCATAAGATATTTTTAGAATTTACAATCGGTTCACCTTGTTAATTTGCATGAATGTGTCCGACTGCGATTGTCCAATAATTTATGTTGCTATCTATACTCCTACAAAAATGTAGATCTTGTTAAAAAAATACACACTCAAATAAATACATATTTTACAACACATTATCTAAAATTGGGTTCTCAGCCAATAACATGCCGCCTCGTCCGCTGGTTATTGATTGGTTGTCAATTTCACAGCATTTACTTAAAGAGAAGAAGAGATTTTTTTTTGTAGTAAAGCGGTACATGTTTAATAAACCACACGAAACACAAACACCATTACTTGGTCTTCTTTGGTCTTATTGGTAAGCATTCCTTATTTTTTTTTTTGGAAATTTATAGGATTCATAAAATATTTTCATAATTTACAATGAGACATCTTTTTAATTTGCACGACCGTTTTCAACTGCGGTTGTGAAACATTAATGTCCTTTTTCCCCCGGTAATTGTCTAAAGCTAGTATTCTATGAGATTTGTATATTGATGCTGTGCGCCCGGTCTACAATCCGTATACAATGTCTATATGACCCAAGGTTTATACTTAATCAAACACAATGGTAGCATACGTTGTTTCAAATACTGAAATAATGCTTGCTGTTTCAAAAACTTTACGGTTTCAACAATCCAATTTGTTAATTGTCTTTCTATGTATGGAATCGTTGTCTAGCTCCCATAACACAAGCACATAATTTACTTACTGTGGGGTTAGATTCTATTTCTATAACTTGTGCAGGGATTTTAACTTATTTATTGATTTAATTGACTTGATATAGTTTTGATACTTACAATTGAGTAATAATAAGAACTCAAAGATGGTTAATTCTTACCGAAGTAGAGTCATTTATATTTTTAAGCGACTTAGATAAAAGGAGTTAACAACAAGTGTAGAACACAGTGTGTTCAACTTTCATTTTTTAAGTAAATTAATAGGCCTCGAGCAAAAGTAAGTATATCGGCTACCTTTCCCTCCGAACCGGGACACGTCAAACCTAAGAACTGATGTTACGGCGGCAGGATTAGGTAAGGCGATGGTATCAATCCGGGTGAGTCGCTGCAAAGCTCTACCACCTAGTAAGTTAGTTTCTTGCAGTTTTACTACGCTCAAATTGTACTGCTTAGTTATTTAAAAGAAAATTTAGATGGTGTTCACAATTTCGTAGATTTTTTACAGATTCAATGTTTTACAACATATCTTTATATATGTAATTCTTGTGTTCGTGTGTTTGTCAGTGAACTCCTTCTAGACGACTGGACCGATGTTGATGAAACTTGTTTTTTGTGTTCAAGGGAATTCGAGAATGGTTTAGATTCACAATTTGGTCTCCTGAAAAATGTTTTTTTAATTAATTTTTTAATAATAAGTAGTTGTTGATTTTGGAATGTTTCAGACCGGATCCGACAGATTGCGCTATTGTCGAAGCATTAATGTCAAGCGATACGAAGTTTGCTGGGTCAGCTAGTAATAAAAATCAATGTCACATATCGTTGTAATTTTATAACTCAACAACGGGCTTAGACTTTGTTTGGACTATTTTGTAGATGGTTTATGTGAAGTTTGCATAAAATTGATTGAGCAGCTCTCAACTTATCACATTTCTTGCAACAAATAAATTCAATAAATGGCGGATCGTTTTGTTAATGCCTAATGGGTATTTTTCTGTCAAATTGATTTTATTTCAGATAGGGATTGTGCTGTCATATTGAATTTTTTTTCTCTTTTTGTTTTGTTATGTCATTCATGCGGTATATGACCGTAGCGAAGCACGTACCGGGCCGCTTGTACTGTATAGATTTCTTCGAAGTTAGGCTTGCGGCTCGCTTGATGGTAAGGGTTTGAAGCTGTGGTCTACAGACTATCCACTTGAACGACAACGTTGCAAGCTGTCAAGCTCCTCGTACGTCCAAACGCAAACGAGATTTGCGCGACTAAATACCACATAACGTTCCTTGGTAAAAACGTTCGTAAAATGGAAAATTAATGAACGATTTTTAACTAAAAATATCCCTACTCAAATTCAATCCCTACTAATATTAAAAATGCGAAAGTAAATATGTCTGTCAGTCTGTCTGTCTGTCTGTTACGCTTTAACGCCTAAACCAGTGAACCGATTTTGATGAAATTTGGTACAGAGATAAAATAGACCCTACGGAACAACATAGGCTATTTTTCATTGCAAAAAAATAGGGAAAAATGGGTAAAAAGAGGGGATGAATGTTCATATGGAAATTCGTCATTTTTAAAGCTGTAACAGTGAATCTTTGTATTTAGACACTTTATGATAAACGAAAGAACATAGGCTATTTTTTATCGCAAAAAATGGGGGAGAGTGGGTAAAAAGAGGGGATGACTGTTCATATGTTAATACGTAATTTTTAAAGCTGTAACAATGAAACTTTGTATTTAGACACTTTATGATAAACGAAAGAATATAGGCTACTTTTTATCACTAAAAAATGAGAGAGAATGGGTAAAAAGAGGTCATGAATGTTCGTACGGAAAATCATTTTTTTTGTTTGAAAGGGTTAATTTCAGAGGTGGTCTCATAGTCACCAGGTCAGGATCTGATGATGAAATCCTGGGGAAATTGCGGGAAACTCTAAAAAAATGTTGGCAAGAATAATGTTTTTGTGGATTATGATCACTTGCTAGCATTCGACCATGGTCACTCCATACTCAGACTCAACAGACTTGCGGAACTGGCTGACTGTTAAGTGTTTTTAAGGGATTTGGAGATATTTACACAGACGCAAGGGAGAAGATCAGCTAGCGCTCAGCGTCAAGCTCAAATCAGAATCATTTTCAGAAGGTTTAATACGAATGTTTTTGTTAATGCAAGATTCTACTATGACCATAAGTTACAGTATAAATATCCTCCTTTGATTTTAATTAGAAAAATGATTAAAAAATATCAGCATTGTGATCCCTAAAAATTCAAAGATGGAACGCAGGGTTGTGCTAATGGTCATGTATTATTACTTTTGCTTGGTGAACCAGCTGAGTCGCTAAAGTCTCTTTTATTGTGCAATTCTGATGAATCTCGAAGATTTTAAGCAAGATGCGCAAAAGCAATAATTGTTTTCAAATGACGTCGTTAAGAGTTTGTAGACACATCATTATGCCAGGATGTTTCCCCACATTTTTCTGTGCAAGGTCAAATTTATCACAGAATCGGCTCATACTGATATTAAAAAGCTGAAAATTCAATTTTGTTGCTACAATTTCTAAATGTGAGTTGCTGAAGATATCCCCGAAGGGTTAGTTCTGCCTAACTGCACAACCAGACCGCTCACGACTAGCTGAAGACATTAAGTCCAATGTGGTAGATGACAATCCTGTAGCCAACCGGGCACTTATCCAATCCCGTGCAAGTGGCAACGTTACTTTTAGTAGAAAATTGAAACTTCACATTTTCTATTTGTTCTTTTTGCCGCCCGGACCGGGGATGGAACCCAAAATCTGAAGAAGTCATTCCGAAGACGAACGACTAGACCTCTGAGATGATATTATTTACATATTTCTAAAATTTCGAAAAAAAAATCTGTTAGAGGTTTCCATAACTTGCTATACATTTAATTTCACAGGAATTGCCGAAGTGCAGATAAAACTGTGGAGACAATAACGTATTCCTACTATTTATCTAAGGTGAAATTAGAAAAGAGAAAGTGTATGTTCAGTTTTGACAGTAAAATTGCTAAATTGATTTTACTATTTAAAAAAAATAGATGAAACTTTGGATAGGGATATAGGCTACATTTTATCTTAAAATTTTAACAAGCAGTGTTGGAGAGCTACATATCAAATTAGTAGACTACGCGAGAAAAACCGCGGGTACTAATATATGTTTCAAACATATATTATAATAGCTAGTAATAATATATGTTTGAAATATCCATCTTGCAATATCAATCGAACGTTTCTCTACTGGGCATTGTAATACCCAGAACATACGACGATACCCACGATCGTTCAAGTGGCTATCGCCCTCTTATTAAATCGTATCTTGACGCCCATATCCAACAAAAAGTAGGCAGAGGCACAACCGACATGCCGAAGACACTAAGTCCTACAATGTAATAGCTTGCAAGCTTATCGCCAACCGGGGACATATCCAATCTTGAGCAACGTTTTTTTTATTAGAAAATTGAAAAACCCAATTTTATCTTTGTTGCCCTACCCGGGATTCGAATCCGGGACCTAATACAGTCAAGTCCAACAACTGAACCGCTACACCACAGAGGCGATCTTATTAAATAAACATAGACAAATATACTCCAAGGTTTCATCTGGTAATATATCTTTAACCTGGTATTTTGTAGACATTATTGCAATGTGATATAAACTATATTTTTAATGTGGAAGGTCCGCGAACAAGCACATAGGTCTCTTGTTGGTAAGAGACAACCGTGGTCTTTAGATACCAAAGATGTTATCAGTGCGTCGTTTTCATATAGCCGGGATGTCAGGGCTATTGTGCTACCTTTACCTCTGGACAGGAAAATGATAGTGACGTTATTACGTTAGGAATAGGTGTGGTTGTGGATTTTTACACATCTAATCTTTGCTCGCCATTACTAGATGGTCTATTCTATATAGCAGACCCCGACCAACATGGAAAAAGACATAAAAACTTAATACTCATACTTCTACTCCTTTTCATGTCTATATCTAAAATAGTAGAAGTACGTCGCTGTCTTGTGGCCGGGGTTTTTGGCCTAATATGTAAGTCCACCGACTACCCGGTTTACTCTCCGGTCCAGAATATGATACATGAAGAGGTAACGCGGTGAATCCATAACCGGAAGGCATCCCTAAATAAATCACAGAGTGGATTTTTTTTTTATGAACTTAATTTTTCTGGCGGGTTTCTACCGAAATACTAATAAATGTGATGGAAGACAGGCAGGTCTTTTTTATGATTTTGAAAGGCAGGTTTCCTGGTAGTAAGAAATACATGCCGCCTAGAGACACCAAAGGTGGTTCTAGTGCGTTTCCAACCTTAGGCCGGGATATTAGGCCGTGAGTAAAGGAAATTAACTGGCTAACTTATCCTCCAAACCGGAACACGTCAACAGCAAGTGCTAACGTTATGGCAGCAGTAATAGGTAATGCGGTGGTAACAATCCGGGCGAGTTGCTGCAAAACTCTACCACTTAGTCAGACGTCAGTGTTAGTGACAGTAAGCTTATGATCGCCTTTTACGAGCTACCTGGCACAGGAAGGCACATGCACTATTCTGCAAAAGAGCCCGGACTAACATGGGGAAATGTAAGAGATATTTATGAAATATATACGTCATAGATGTTAAAGGTGCGTCTCATATGGCCGTGATCTCATGCTTATTGTACAAGTCTACCGGCCACCTGGAACTGAAACATAACAGATTCATATGTCAGCACTAATAGGTAAGGCGGTAGTGTCAGTAAGCCTATGCTCGCCTTTTACGATCTGCCTGGCAGGAAGGCAGATGATCTACTCTGCAAAAGAGCACGGACCAACACGGGGGAGGTCTGTAACTTGACATTTGGGACTCGATGTTCTGCTTACCCTATAATTGAGTAGGCGTGAAGATATGTGTGTAAATTTATTCCAGTTCATAACTGACAGCAAAAACTCTCAATTTTAACAACTTACGGATGGTAGTCACGTAAATAATACCCAGGAAACATAAAACACGTAGAAAATGTCCTTCTTAAAACGGTGAAATTATTATCGTTCGCCGCTAACAATATTTCCTCTATTCAGTTGCCGAGCTGACTTTTAAACTGCTTAGCTTCAGCTTATTTAGTTGAGTACATCTCGCTTTTACGGTAAGCTTTAAAACTACCGCATATTTGAAAGGCGACTTGGAAAACAGAATCTTGTAGAAAATTAACTTAATAAAAATCTTTTTAGAATTCCTTTAATCGTTCAGGTATTTTGGGAAGGGAAAGAAGATTAGACGACCTCATTGTTCAAGTGGTTAGTATATATGCCTAACGCCATCGGCCATCGAAGATCCGGATTCCAATCGGGGAGACGTGTTAGTTATTGTCATGGAAAGACGTATGTCTGTTTATCGAAGTTATTACCTTTAGTTTTTAAATGTTTACATGTATTTGTGTATACGTGCCTACTACGCCATAGCCTGAGCAAAGCTAGGATAAGATTCTCAAAGACAGCAGGCGTTTGTGATTAGCACGAAAAAACATCTGTTTATTAAAGCTATTATCAGTATTTTTGAAGTTTCCATATATTTGATTACAAAACTATCCAACTAGTGCATTTAAGTTATATTTACACATAAATACAACATCTTATATAAAATCAATTTCTGTTCGTTAGTTTCCCTCAAATTCGAAACTTTCGATTTGGCTAATTTTTGTTTTGAATTATTTATGGAAGTCCAGGGAAGATTTAGAATATTTCAAAAAAGAAATATTTAAAAAAACATTTTTAATTTTCCCGCGCAAACAGAAAGGGTGGAATAAAGTTCGCCGGGACAGCTAGTCATCAATAAATATGTCATCAACAAAGACAAAAATTTATAAATAATAAAGTATAACTCAAAATCACAATCCTAACATTTATATTGGATATCATGATCATTAGCTATTCTTCGAGCAAAATAATCATTAACTCATAATTTTTTTTTGCAGTTTTACTATGTTTAAATAATTTGCAGTTTTACTGCACTTCAGTAATTTGAAGTGTAATAGTCTTAGGTAATTCTAATCTCGTGAAATAATTTTCTCTTGTGGTTTCTTGGATTCATGTTACACTTACTTGTCTAAAAAAACAAACTTCAGCCACGTTATGAATTATCCCCATTCTGTGATTCGTTATCATCAAGTCATGACGTGAAATAATTGGAATCCGTTTCTGCAGTTTTACTACTCTTAAATCAAATTTGCAGTTTTACTACGCTTAAATAATATTTGCAGTTTTACTATGATTAAATAATTTGAAGTTTCACTGCGCTTAAATAATCTCGTGAAATAATTTTCGCTTGGGGTTTCTTGGATTCATATTATACTTACTTGTCTAAAAAAACAAACTTCAGCCACGTTATGAATTACCCCCATTCTGATTCGGCTGAAGCAAAAAATACGAGACGGCAAATGACAAGACATTGGGTCTTATTATCAGCAATAAATCCAGTATAATGGATGTGACCTCTTGTCATGTCAAAAGGCACAAAAGTTTTATTATTAGCCATCATGTCGGCTTCTGGTTATAGTAGCAATTAGTTGTTAAAAATAAACGACCAAACAACACGAATTCGGTCGAGCTTATAACAAAATCAAGAAGAGTAAGGAAAAAGTATTTAGTATTTTTTTAAAACAGTAGGTGTATTTAGGTTTGTGTTCTTTTTAAATTTTTATAAGTCTGAGAGACATACGAGCAGACGGATTATTATAAGCACATATTGTGTACCTCTGCACTAATTGTCATATCAATTGTAACATAAATGAATAAGGCTGATTTTTTTAGGGAGTTTTGGCGCCATCGAGAGAAAAGATGGTCGAAGTTTTTTCATAATTATTGAATTTCGTGTTAATATTGAGTGAAATTAGTCAATTTTAAAAAAAAAAAAAAAAAATTCGCAATTTTGGTGGCATTTTGTACAATTTTGTTCAATGAAAGTACACAAATGAAATAATCATGAAGAAATTAGCGTATCGTATATTTCCTCGTTGCCGCCAAAACTCATTACATAAGCTTGTGTAAAAAGGCCACCGTTTTACCCAAGAGCCTGACATGACTTACTGACGACTTATGACTGATGACTAAATGAAATTGATGTAAAATTTGTTACAAATTACTACTTGACTAATGGCTAAATACTAATGTGAAGGGCAAAACCTAAAGAAAGAAGAAGAAAGAATAAGGCTGACAGTGGTGGTGATTCTGCTGTTCACAAACTAAACTTATTTTAAATGCGTGCTGTCTTTTTCAAATGAAAGAAAAACGAACGAGATGGAACACTTTAGACGTGTCACATTAGTCCAGACTTGTCAAATATTGATGTTATTAATATTTTTTTTCCGAGTGACAAATTAAACTTTTGTGGGAATGACGTTTACGGACTAATTTGACAGCACTAAAAGTGTTTTGTATCTTTCTATTGCTCTCATGAAAAGAAGATAGCGACAACTTAAAATTAGTTTAGTGAGTGCGCAACAAAATTACCACCAGTCCACTTTATCACAAAAAAATTAAACGCTTGTTCAGCTAAACATTGTTTAAAATACATCCAACTAATAACATGCTACACTTGGATGACGTGTCAGCTTGCTATTGGTTGAGAATTCAATTTTAAAATCTGTTGAGTAGAACGCGTGGCAAACGTATAATTTCTTTTTGTAGTACGAACATACATACATATCTTCACGCCAAGTCTTTTACGGGGTAGTCAGAGAGTAATATCCAAACCTCATGATCCTTGCAAACCTGCCTGACTTCCTCCACATTCATAACCCTATTCGTATGAATAGGGTTTCGGAAACTCTTGACACCACTTTCGGATAACACCCTAGCAATTTGAAAGTTAAATGTCAACGTAGGTCTCCCCAGGTACCTACATCCATCCACATTCGCATTGTATATCTGCTTTGTCAATCTTTCATCTGTCTTTCTTTCCACATGACCAAACCAACGGAGCATGCCCTTACGCATATTAATATCAACACTTTCTTTCAATCCCTCTCGCATTTTCGGGTTGTATATGTGCTTTTTTGTAGTAAGACTTTTTTTGTATTATATTAAAATTGCTGTATAAAAGTCCCTTCATGCACTGCGGGAGTTGGATCTGCTCCGCATTCCCCTGTGGGGCCACGCACAGCGGCAAGACAAAATCTGTTCAGATGTTTTAGGAGTCTGATTATATTGATATGGAACATTCTATTGATTAAATTAAAAAAAGTGTTGACTTAAGGCAGCGGTTCACAAAACGCCGGGTTGCAACCCGGTCCCGGACCATTTTATTTAAATACCAGGCCACAATACTCGAGGACTATCGACAGAGACGTCAAAATTGCAAGCCCTTGCGCTACATCTCACCATGCAGCATCTCTGCATCTCAAAGACATTCCTTTCGGACAGTTGAAACTTTTTTTGTAGTTTGATTTAAAGTTCGACGAAGTTGTTAGTGTGAAAATGAAGGTAAAATAACCAAATGGTTGCAGTCTTTGTTTAAACGTATCTTATGGGTCATGAAGGGGTAGTTTAAAAATTAACGGGCCATGGTAGAACAATGCTTGGGAATCACTGCCTTAAGGCATTGGATGTGCTACAAATCTTCAACTTTGTCTTCTTTTTTTTTATTCGTTTAAGACGTTCTGATCGATGACGACGACGATCGACGGTATAAGGCAACACAACCACTTTGTTGGAGCGAATTGATAGGAATTTTAATTTATACTCGTAGCATAGAAACGCACTTAAAAGTCCCGATACCTCAATGGACGCAAAGTAAAAAGAAACGCGCGTCAAACGCTTTATATGTACCGGTTCGAAGGCTTTATTAGTTTTCTAAGTCTTTACCATTTTTCAATTAAATTTGAATGCAAAGGTGAATCTATGCTATCTAAATAAATTAATCCCTTGACAAATTACTGAAATGGTGTAATTCAACAATACTTTTTTTTATGATATTGAAAAGCTAACAAGCAGACGGATTTCCTGATGGTAAGAAATTAAAGCCGTCTAGAGACACCAAGGGTGGTAAATGTGCGTTGCCAATCTGAGACCGGGATATTACGCCTCGAGCAAAAGTAAGTTTACCGGCTACCATACCCTCACAACCGGAACATGTCGACGGCAAGCGCTGACGTTATGGCGACAGGAATTGGTGAGGCGGTGGTACCGATCCGGGCGAGTCGCTGCCAAACTCTACCACCCAATGAGATGTCACGGTGTTGGTGACGGTAAGTCTATGCTCGCCTTTGACGTGGTGCCTGGCAGGAAGGCAGACGGTCTATTCTGCAAAGAAGCCCGCACTAACACGGGGAAGTAGATACTGGAAAAAATTAAAAAGACCATCCAAGCCTCGCGGTTTGTCGGTGATCATAGGCGAATACCTTAACCGTTTCGACCCCCGAGTCGTTCAGAAATATTGACACATCCTTGTACCTGCCTGCGAGGACGATCATGTCAAATTGGTCAAAATATCATTTAAGTAAGTAAGTATGTATCTTCACGCCCATATCCCCGAAGTGGTAAGGAGAGGCACAACCAGGGCACCCACGATTAGCCGAAGTCACTAGGTCCCACAATGTGATAGGTGGCAAGCCTGACGCCAAGCGGGCACATATCCAATTCCGAGCAACGTTTTTTTTATTAGAAAATTGGAAAATCCCAATTTCTTTTTGTCCAACCCAGGAATCGAACTCGGGATCTCATGCAGTCAAGTTCGATAACTGAACAGCTAGAAGCTAGATCACTTTATAGTGTTAAAGGTACCTAGAGGGGAAAGTTTTTAATATTATTCGTAAAAGTTTCGAAATATTATTTTAATGTATTCGAGGCTCAAGATTGCTTTAGTTACCTCATTCTGTAGCTCGTTGTTTTATCTGTTAGATATTGGATCTGGAATCATTGAATTCAATAAAAAGAAAAGCTATAAACTTGGTTTTTTATTGTGTCAACAAAATAGTAAAAGATCTCGAAATCCGTAAAAATATCCGAACGCAAAAACTGTTTCGCCGATAAAGGCGGGCTTCTGACGCACATTAGTTTTTCGTTTCATCGTCTATCAGATTAAAAGAGTCGGAATAAAAACCATGACCAATGAACATAGTATTAGTGAAAACTCTTTTATGTGAAAGGTGAGCAAATAAGCAAACGGGTTTGTGTTTGTGTGAGATGTATACACACCATAAATATTACTGGTTGCTGTCCTGAGGTCAGGATATTAGGTCTACCTACCCTCCGACCGGGAACACAGCATTCATTATAGTTGCAGGAATATTGGATGAGTGACTGAATAAATAAATGAAAACACTTTAATATGGACAAGAATTAGCAACAAATAAGCACTCTTCCACTTATAATGTTCAACTTAAGGTACATCTTCGCTTATCGTCTTATCGCTTCCGAACGATTTCGGCCAGACAACCTTAGGATGAAGGAGAAAATTCATGTATTTAATAGGAATGGATAAAGCGTTAGATTTCTACCCAGGCAAGCTGCTGTGCAGCATTTGACCCCTAATGATAGGGAGTAAAATTATTGAAAAACCCCTATCTTTCGAATATTTAACCGTCGTAGATATATGTAAAAGTTATCGTAAGTTATCGTGTTGGTCCGGGCTCCTTTGCAGAATAGACCATCTGCCTTCTTTGCCAGGCAGCTCGTAAAAGGCGAGCATAGGTGAGACATGTCGGTGAAGATATTATTGACATTATTTATTTTTATAAATTTTAAAGAAATAAAAAATTTCGCCCCAGACAGGATTTGGACCTGTAACCTTCCGCCTCAAGCCGACGATTTTTTTTTCTTCCTTTGAAATTTATAGAAATCTATCCCCAGCACAGGGCAAGTGCTAAAATAAAAATACGTTATTTATTTTTGTTTAGGCAGAGGTTAAACCACGACTAGCAGAAGACGCTAAGTACCACAATGTGACAGGTGGCAAGTCCATCGCCAACAGGGCACATAGTCAATCCTGGGCAAAACTATTTTTGTTAGTAAATTTGAAAAACACATTTTTAGTTGTCCAACACGGGAATCGAACTCGGGACTTGCCTACATTAAGGCCAACGCGCAATCGCTTGTTCACAAAGACAAAATCACGAGCAATGAATTAAATATTACATTGTTTTGTAATTATTATGCTATTTGTTAAATTAATGTTTTCTACTTTTATTTTGGTTTTTTTGGTTTTGGTTTTTGGTTTTGGTTTTGGTTATTTTGGTTAATATATGTAGACATACTTCGACCTTATGAAGAAAAACCCAGCGGTGCATCACTTGACCATAGAGACGATAATAGCGATAATGAATTTAATATTACGCTTATAAAATGAACATATATCACTATTTGATTTCGCTTAAGATAATATTTGCAAATATACACAAATACTTCGATACAGCAATAAGTATTGAGGTGAAAACTTCTTTAGCGGCGTTGCGCATTTTTTTGGAAAGGGTAAAAACTTCTAAACTTGCGTCAGATCATCAGATCGAAAATTCGTAAGACGGCGCGAGGCGCTTGCGCGAAGAAGACGCCGCAGGGCGCTTGCGCGAATGTTCGTATTGTCATGTTTGTGTACGATAGTGCAATAAATGAATGTTGCATTCTACCACATAAATTATTGTACTTTCATATCGATAATTAAAGCAATTCGTGCAAAATTATTTTTTAACTCTTCCAAAATATCAAAAATGCACAACGTTGACATTCAAGTTTTTACTTCTGTTGGCATTCCCGGAGTGCAACCTGTCATTTTTTTAAATTATATAAGTTTAAATTTTCTGTCGTCTTGATACTAATAGATGTTACTGGTGTGTCGCTATCTTATGGATGGGTTCGTAAACCATATATAAAAGCTTACCGGATTGGCGACTTCTTTAACTAAATTTATTTTAAGGGGATGCTCTGTTTTTCGAATGAAATAAAAAGGAAAGAGGTGAAACATTTGAAACATATTAAATTAGTCAAAACATGTTAACTTGTGACGTTTTAATCAACGTTTTTCGAGGATTAGATTAAGTCTGTAGAAATAAAATGTAGAAACTGTTCTGACATCACTAAATTTGTTTTGTCTCTTTCTATTGATATCGTTAAAAGAAGATAGCAATAATTTCAAATTAGTTAAGTAAGTGCGCAATAAATATCACATTTATATTGTAAATATAAAGTAACTAATGATTGACTCTGCAAAATTTATACCACCATATCCGTATATACCCGTAACAACGCCTTTAACTGGCTCGGACTGTTCTCAATTCATGAAGAAAACTATCGAAACATATATATATATATAATTCCAACCGTTTATAAGACCAGCCGTTTATAAGTTAGGTAACAAACATAAAAGTAAAATAATCTTACATAAATTGTGTGGGACTAAGTGTCTTCGGCTAATCGTGAATGCACTAGTTGTTTGTGCCTCTGCCCACTTCTTAAGGGATATGGACGTGAGGATACTTTTTGAATTTTGCATTAGTGTTTAGCTTACGAGTATCAAATATAGGTAAGTACGTTTTCTGGAAAATTGCTCAATCATTGTAAAAAAGAGAACAAAGAGAACGCAAAACTTAAAACAATTTTCTAAAAGTACACCCTTCTTTGACAACGTTCAAGAACGATGTTGAAGTATTTTACAATATAAATATATGATATACAAAAGAATGTCGTCTTTTGCTACAGTTAAATTGTTCAAAATTTGTATGAAGTTCTCTATGACTCATCGAACATGCACGTTTGTTGAAAGTTCAAAAGTTCTAGAGGGTAAAGTTATCCATGTGTATTTCAAAGTTGAATAAGGAACTTTGAACTATCAGACAAGTCTTAAAGCTATCTTACAAATAGCTTGATTTCGATATAGGCAACTGCTTTTCTAACAAACATCTTGTAGGAGGCAAATGTCAGCTTATGTCAGTGCCTCATTAGAGGGTAGAAGTTTTTGACAATTTATTCAATTTTATACTACTGCATTAATGCCGATTGGCTTGGTTCACGTTCCACCGATCATGCGGGAAGATCTGTTCACGACTTTGCCTTGTCCTATGATCTCACGCAACTGGTGACTTCGCCCACGCGAATCCCAGATGTGGGGATCATACGCCTTCACTGTAAGACCTTCTGCTGACCTCTCATCCAGAGAACTATAAAGTCTCTGCCGATGCCCCTCTTGGATCTTCTGACCACTGCTTAGTCCAAAGTGCAGTGTCCATTCCACCCTGTGTGCGGCTACCACCATCGGGCCGACGTCGAGTGTGGCATTATAGGTCAGCAGATTGGGACGGGATGCGATCTTTTTTTGCGTCTTACTCATGGAGGCAGATTTGCTTCTCGCTGGATGATCCAGACATCGTTGCTGATGCTATCACTGATGTGGTGCTACAGGGTATGGATATCTAGATAATACGTTTTCTTCAGTGCCTGTTGGTGGCAAATCCCAGCCTTGGTTTAGTCGTCCCTGTAAGATGGCACTTAGCCATAAGCGGAAATGCTACCAGGCCTGGGCTACGGCAGCGAAGTCTTGCGACGAAAACACCAGCTTGATTAAAAAGGAGTATAATTCTGCCTCTAGGTCTTTCAAAAGAGCTATTGCTAGGGCAAAGTCCGAGCACATTGGCAGAATTGGCGAGAAATTGGCCCGCTTACCTTCGGGAACAAGAGCGTTTTGGTCTCTCGCCAAGGCAATGATGTGAAAGAGAAAGCCGAACTTCTAGGCTCCCTCTTTGCTTCCAACTCGACTTTAGGTGACCATGGAAACACGCCGCCGACCATCCCGCGGTGTGAAGTGTCTATGCTAGTAATAAAGTTTCTGCAGAGTTCAGTGCGTAGAACACTTATTTCATTGGACGTCAACAAGTCGAGTGGGCCCGATGGTATCCCTCCGATTGTTCTCAAAGTGTGTGCTCCTGAGCTGGCACCGGTTTTAACGCGACTCTTCCGGCTCTCCTATTCGTCAGGCATTGTACCGAATTCATGGTAGACCACTTTAGTACATCCGATCCCTAAAAAAGGTAACCGCTCGGATCCGTCCAATTACCGACCTATAGCTATAACTTCCTTGTTTTCCAAAGTTATGGAATCCATAACAAACTACCAGATCTTAAGGTACCTAGAGGAACACCAGCTGTTAAATGATTGTCAGTACGGTTTCCGTCGTGGTCGTTCAGCTGGTGATCTTTTAGTTTACTTATCACACCGATGGGCGCAAGCAGTCGAAAGCAAGGGAGAAGCATTGGCTGTCAGTTTGGACATAGCCAAAGCCTTTTTCTACCGAAGAAGGCTTTGGCTATGTCCTTCTTCTTCTACAAGGCGCTTCTATCGAAGCTTCCTTCTTACGATCTTCCTGAGAAATTATGTACATGGATCACTAGTTTTTTGACGGGGCGTAGCATCAAGGTCGTTGTCGACGGTGTGTGCTCTGAGTCCAAACCTGTCAATGCTGGTGTTCCCCAAGACTGTGTGATTTCTCCTACTTTGTTTCTTCTGCATATCAATGACATGTTGCAAATTATTGACACTCATTTTTATGCAGACGACACTACTGGGGAAGCCGTATACTTTGGCCGACATAATATATTGCGGGAACATGTCATCGAGAGCCGGAACCAGCTTGTGTCTAAAATTGACAATCTTTTGTCTGAAATTTCGTTTTGGGGCCAGCAGAATCTGGTGCAATTTAACCCTAACAAGACACAAGTTTGCTTGTTTTCCCGCTAAAAAGACTGCCTTTGTCATTTCTCCTCGATTTGAGAACGTTTCGCTTTCTGCCACAGCCTGCATTGGTATACTCGGCGTTGACATTTCGAGTAATGTTCAATTTCGTGGTCATCTGGAGGAGAAGGTTAAAATAGCCTCTAAAAAACTTGGTGTGCTCAGTAAAGCGAGACAGTATTTCAAGACGGCCCGTCGCTTACAACTATATAAAGCGCAAGTGCTCCACAGTACCAGCTCCTTATGTTTCACTGCATTCAACGTAGAGCAATTCGAATTGTCAATAACCGGGCAATTACTAATTGGCTTGATTCTTTAGCGTTGCGTAGAGATGTTGGGTCATTCAGTGTTCTCTACCGCATCTATCATGGGGAATGCTCTGAGTAGTTGTTTGATTTAATTCCAGCCGCTGATTTCCACCTTCGGAAATCGCGTCAGAGCTTAAGGTATCATGCCCATCATCTCGATGCGTGGCGGTCTACAACTATGCAATTCCGAAGACATTTTTTACCCCGTATAACACCTTTGTCGAATCAGTTACCGAGGGCGGTATTCCCAAACGATTATGACTTAGGAACCTTTAAGAAAAGAGCGTACTCATTCCTTAAAGGTCGGCAACCCATCTGTGATACTCCTGGTGTTCTGGATGTCCGTGGGCGGAGGTGATCACTTTCCATCAGGTGACCCACTTGCTCGTTTGCCTCCTCTTGTATAAAAAAAAATTAATTGAATTTAGATTTAATTGAAATTTGACAAAATGTAATAGTATTTAATTTAAATGGGTGTATTTCTTTAAACTTTATTTATCTACAATAATATTAATAAGAGCAGGCTAGTTGACGCATTACTAGTTCTGCATTGAATTTACAATGTCTGCGTACATACGTGAGATAGTGAAACTGATTCCTGCAAATTTTGAATTTTATTTCTTAAATAACTTACGTACTTTTTCCTAAATAATATTTGTACGCCACTAGGCAAGGAGTAGTCGTTTTTTTTGTAATGTAATCTTTAAGACCTATAACTGTACTTACTTCTGCAAATAAATGAATTGAATTGAATTTAATTGAATTGAAGTAGGTCTAGGTCGTTAGTGTGATAAAGACTCACGCGGTGCCGTTGCGTCGCACACCGCTTTTGCTTCTGATAATTTTCGAGTGTAGGTAGGTAGTTTACAATGAAAGTTGATTAAAAAAAATCTTGAATGGATTTTTAGATTTTAATCATTCAAAAAGTAATCTCAAGGCATTTTAACAGTCTTGAATATGAAATTAATTCTTTTGATAAGGATTAACATGAATTTACGGATAACATGGTCCGAATATGATCTCTGTTTTTCTTAACTTTTAAAATGTATTAAAGTAGTACATATATTGCCGTAACTATGATAGATAGATATACGAGTATCGCGTCGCTGACTTTTGTAGATAATATTATGTTCATCGATATCGTAGAACATTTTTACCTTCTATATTTGTGGTTTATGCAGCGCATGCGATGAAAAACATTTTAGAGGTTATTTTTTTACACCCTGTGTTACTTTATTGAAGCTTAAGTACGAATCCCTATTTTTTTCTGGTTATATAGCCCATGTTCATAAGGGATAATGCTTACTTCTAGTGGTGAAAGAATTTTTCAAATCGGTCTCTTAGTTTCGAAATCTATTAAATATAAACAGGCATACAATGAAATATTTCCTCTTTATTATTAGTATAGATTGTTACACATTAGCCGACTTCGTATCCCTTGACAGCAGCTACTAACAGTTTGTATGAAAAAGTCAAGTATTATGCATGTGAAGTCACTGTCACTTAGCGTGAAGATATGAATGTATTTGTCAATGTATATTGTTTGTCCCATTTTCCCAGCAATTTTCAGATTTTTTTCTAAGAACCGTTTCCTAACAGTAACTAACACACAAAAAAA
This sequence comes from Calephelis virginiensis, assembly GCA_002245475.1. Classification (NCBI taxonomy): domain Eukaryota; kingdom Metazoa; phylum Arthropoda; class Insecta; order Lepidoptera; family Riodinidae; genus Calephelis; species Calephelis virginiensis. The sequence continues at coordinate 60,528 of NJDC01006824.1, read as the reverse complement.
GTTTTGTCCATCCGTTCAGGCATGATGCGTAGACAACGCTATATGAGGATTCATTTATATATTATTATCATTATCATATATATTTATTTCATTTATATTTAGAAATAAGCTGTTATCTGATCGATTCAAAAACCCGCACGTTCCAAGAGAATGACACAACAAATTTCCATATATATTAATGGTGAACTATCACAGCTGCACTGGAAACTACGAAGGATGCGATTTCCGAACGACGGCAAAGGCATTGAGCACTACGAAGTTGAACCAGAAACAATTACTTTTGAAGTAATTGTTTCTGGTTCAACTTCGTAGTGCTGGATAAACCAATTGGTTTACCCAGTGTTGGGTGGGAATTGGAATACAAAAGACTTTACTGGTGCGTTACCAGCAGGAGACTATTTTGGATTTTTGGATTTTTCCCCGTTTTGGTCCGACCTCTTTTGCAGAATAGAAAATCTGCCTTCTTGCCAGGCAACTCGTAAAAGGCGAGCATAGGCTTATCGTCACTAACACCGTGACATCTGACTAGGTGGTGGATTTTCGCAGCGACTTGCCCGAATTGTTACCTTATCTATTCCTTCCGCCATAACGTCAGTGCTTGCGTTGATGTGTTCCAGTTCGAAGGATAAGGTAGCGGGTAAACTTACTTTTTGCTCGAGGTTTAACATCCCGGCCTGAGGTTGGCAACCCACCATTACCACCATTGGTGTCTCTAGGCAGCGCAAAATTCTTACCATCAAGAATAGCGTCTGTTTGATTGCGTTACAATGAAAAAAAATTGTCAGTATTCCAATAAAACAATCCACATCCAAATCGGTTAATCCGTTCAAAAGTTATGATCCCACAGACAGACCCTCATATACGTACACACTCATTGACACGTATCACACTCACTGACTCTTTTTCTGTGGAAGGTTAAAAAGTAGCGATACTAACTTTATCGATTTAACGTTTTCGATATGACAATGTTGTTCACTCAGTTATCCAGATGGTAAAACAATCGTGGCCAATAAACAACATAGATGTTATAGATGCGTTTCTGTCCTGTGGTCGGGGCGTTAGACCTAATATGTAAGTCTTGAAGCTACCTTTTTGACCTAACCTGACATTATGGTGGAAGGACTAGGTTAGGAGGTAGATCCTATTTGGAGCATCTTTCTATTACCACGGCGTGCTGTTTATAATAATTACAAAAACTTGTTCTTGTCTCATTCCATTGAGAGTAGATTGGTTTACATGCACGTGTAGCTCAAAACCCATATCTCTATACCAATAACAACAAATACGATCAGTAGCGTTACACTGGAATATCGATATAGTGCAAATTAGAAATTGGAATTGGATTTGTGTCATTTTGTACTCTTGAGTACAAAACCATTAATATAATACTTTTAAAATGATTTAACGAATCAGATAATAATTATAATGATTTATTGTTAATTAGTTATATTAATAATTAGCTGGTATTGTGTTCAAAAATGTTGACAAAATATCCAATTCTAATTTCCATAAACTGGAAATTTAAGAGTAACCCTACAGAAGTCGCCTTCGTCTTCGCTATCTTGTAAAAAATATCCATTTGTACCACAACCTAATTTACTTTAAAATCTGTTCTAAACAACGGCCATTTTGTGGAATGGTTATTAAGAGATAACATGGCTTAGTTTGAAAGTGACGTTGAGCGCCTATACACGGAGTTTGTTATCTCCATATGACGCATTTAGACTAAATTATGTCTTGGGATAATATCAAAATTAAGATGGCGGTTTATCTCAATTGTTCTGTTTTTAAAATAATTATTAACATGTCTGTCACGTTAAATATTTGTTTTAAAGTTTAAATGTGAAAGCTACGTTATATCTGTGGTTGTACGCAGTGAGATCCTAGAAAGAGTGAGACTGAAAAAAGTGTTGGTTTAAAAATGATGAAACGGGATGATGACAGATCTCAAGCTTATCCTAGGGTAGTGTCAAGAGTTTACGACAGACTTGTTTGGTTAGCAATAGTGAATAATAAAGAAGAAGAAAGGCTTACACGAATCGTGTTTTTGAATACTTGATATCCTCTGCCTTCCTCGTAAGGGACTTGGCCTGAAGATAACCACACCAGATACTGAAGCTACCAAGCGCGAATGATAGAAAATGTTAAATAGCTTTTTAAAAATTGTTTACAATACGGTCATAGCAAGACCCATCTCAGAAAATTTATACTGTGATACCTATTGTTTTAATGTAATAAACACTAGGCTGTTATTAAGCCCTAGTATATTACTAGTTGTTCCGGCAAACTTGGTTCCACCCGTTCAGTGTGCATGGGAAAAACGTTATTTTCTAAGTTTCCTCGCAGTTGATCGGGATAAAATAAAATGTACCCTACGTCCTTTTTGTGCTTTCAAGCTACCCCTTCATCTATTTTTAGCCAAATCGGTGAAGCCATTCTTGAGTAATAAAATATGTATGTTTGACTTTCTTTTAGATGTTACATATCATAAGTGAAGCAAAAACTTTGGACCCATATTTACGAAAAGTGCGCAGACGGATGAATACGAAATTTGGCATATTAATAGCTTACGTGTAAGAGAAGTACAAGTCAGTAATATTTTTTAATAATAATGCTTAAAAATGCATTTAATTAATAAATAAAACATTAAACATACGATCATGCATTTGACACATACAATACCATACATTTGGAAACAAATTAGTTGGTCTTGATAATTGAAAATGGCGTACTTATCAAAAAGATGTAACATTTAAAAAACATATTTAAAAAAATTGTATGAAATAACTAACAATTAAAACTTTTATCGTCGAATTTCGACAATTGGGCCATCACTAGTAAAAAAAGATAAATCCAAAGGTTTGTAAGGTTAGATGGATGCTTGTTACTCTTTCACGCAAAAACAACTGAACCGATTTAGATGAAACTTAACGTGAATGTAGTTTATATATCAGAATAACACGCCGCTATTCAAATTCAATCCAACTTTACATTAAATTGTCTAAATATTTAAGAAATATTAATGTTTAAAATCACATATATAAAACACATTTTGAAATGGTCGGCCGGGGCCTCAAACCCTGAATGTCATGTAATCAACGCCAACGCCGGATGACCAGACCACAGAATCGACAAAATAATTAAAATTCATAGATGGTTAAATTCGTCAACATGGTTTTAAACTACGGATATTTCAAAAACTAGATATTGCTACCAAAATATGTTGTCATTGACACCGTGACAGATGAAGAATTTACTATATACGATAGCTCGCCAGGATTGATACCAATGCCGTATCTATTCCATCCATCTTAACGTCAGTGCTCCCCGCTATTTACTATTATGTTAACGTTGGTACTGCATCATTACCAGCTCTGGTGTAAACAGCCAGAGTGAGACTAACATATTTGTTTCCTATAGGAATTAGGAGAACCTATATTTATTTTTCACCATCAAAAAATCCCGTCAGCTTGTATACATAATGTAGAAAATTTATATGCCATTTCCATAAAAATAGCCTATTTATGTCGGTCAAAAAATGTTGCCAATGGTTTATAACCTTTGAATTGACATACAAACAAAATAAGGTTAAATTTGCAAAGATTCATCATAAACAAAACTATTATTGTAAGTTATTGAAAAACTTCCAAATAATGGGAATAATATTCGAATTTGGTTGTTCCACAGAATAATAATACAGACTTGAGATGATATTTCTGCTGTGGTTTTGTTGTCTTACATAAAGCGCGGTCTTATGCGTAATGTTTGAAGTTTACTTGTTTTTAACCTACTCCAAAAATGGAAGAGGTTCTCAATTCAAATAGTAATTGAAAATAATGTCTAAAAGGGGGCCTAGATTAGGGTTCCTAATCACTCAAAAATAGCCATTTGACCGAGGTTCAATCCTTGAAAGTGTCAATAATTTAGGGCCCACACTATGTGGGCATTACTTTGACACAACTTCATTCCTTCAAAAACTTCGTCCTTTCAAGGAGCCGCCTGGGTTCCTTGAAAAAAAAATTGGTACAAACACGTACAAATGATTTCAAACCTATGCCAATACAAAATAACAACTCTTTTTAAAGAATTTTACGTGTTAAGCTTACGAGGGTATTGTTGCTTAACCTATTTTGAAAAACGTTCAATGGAAAAAGTTCATTTTGAGCATTTTCAAATTCATATTTAGAATACTTTTTTCACAAAGACTATGCAAGTGGTACTTATTTCGACGCTAGAATAAAACTATTACCAAATCGGAATCCCGAATGTATACTGAGAAGATTCGACGAAAATTTTCAACGGGCACATGCTGAAAGTCATCAGATTAAATATAAACCATGTAACTTCTCGCTTTTAAATAAGGAAACGCCATGTGCAGGCCCAGAATTCAAAATTAATCGACTTTGTCGAGTGTTTGTTTTTGCTAATCATATTTCTTTACTTAATATATGAAGTAGATGTTTCATGCAATTACTGAGGAAAGCCATCTTTGAAAATAGAAAGGTTCATTACTTCCCTTTTAAATAAGCGTTGGGTACTTGGGTTTTTTTAATTAGATATCTCTTTGTAATGTACACGGTAATTTATTACTAGTTATTTCAATATTTATTTTCCTTTAACGGGTTGGATGGAAGAAATTTCTTTTGTTAGAAACTAACTGTTCCGGCGAAATCCGTAATTTATTACTAGTTATTTCAATAATTATTTTCCTTTAAGGGGGTAGCTGGAAGAAATTTCTTTTGTTAGAAATTAACTGTTCCGGCGAAATCCGTACTTACAGAAAAGCTCTTTTTTGTACTTTATTGTTTGTTTAAATTTCAAGTTTTTCTCTAATTGCCGTTGTGTACAATAAACAGTAAATACTAATAAAAGCATCAATTTTGGAGACGGCATGCTTGTATGGAAATTTGTCAGTTGTAAGATCATCGTTTTTGTTTTTGTGTTTAAATCTTTACAGGTTTGTCTTAAATGTATAAACTAAGAATATAATAATCAATATTAACAAAAAATATAAGCAAAGTCTTTCCAAAATAATCATTAAATTATTAGACAGTATTATGTTATCTTAGGCGGCATACTTGCACAATTGGCCTAGTAATTCGGCAATCTTCTTTGTTTGAAAAAAAAAAAAACTAAACCGTCTACCATTCACGCTAGCATTTATATACGGATTTAATACACAATGAAGGTACAAGCTATCTGACATGTAATAATCGATTAACTGCAAAAATCCCCTCTTGGTTTCCCCTACCATAAACTTCTTAGTTTCTGAAATTCCGGCTACTTGTTTGTTTTTATGACAAACTTATACATAGTTCCCGTATAAAAACGACACGAAAAGTGAATACAAACATGTATTCTTAACAAATGTGTATTCTTGACGCGTTCACGTTAAAACCCTTCACACCTGAAATCATAAAGTTTTACGAGCTGTGTGTTTTGTGTCTCTCTTTATGTTCCGCAGATGCAACCTTATTTGTGAACTTTTTGACAACACGGCCACGTGCTTACAATAAAGCTAGCACGTGTTGCGTCTAATGTTTTTTGGAATTTGGAAGTGCTGTTTACGACTAGTCGACGTGTTTTAAACAATATCAAATAGAAAGAAGTTGTCAAATCGGTTGACAATATCAAATAGGAAGAGGTTTTAACTCGATTATTAGAATATTTTTCGCAAGTTTTTTTTGCGATTACTCCGTCTGTTACAAGTGATTTTATAGATTTTTTTGTAAGATATATCATGATTCAGAGATGATTTTTGGTCATCAGTATACGGCGAACACTGGATTTTATATCAGCATAATAAAAAAATTACATATCTGGTAATGTAGTTAGAGTTTTTGTTTAACACATACGTAAGTACGGGTGCCATTTCACCCTTGTTTGTCGAGAGGTTAGCGTACATGCTACCTCCACCGACAATTGCAAGACTCAAATACCAATCCTGACGAGGACAGGCGTTTGTATGATGAGCATTGATGCTACATATCTACATATTTTAAAACTAGTTAAAATTGTATTTTCATTAACAAACTCTACAAAATAATTCAAAATAGGGTTATGTTTAACGATATTCATAAACTAAGTTTTTCACATTACAATACTATTACGACCATGACCAAGTACTCATTGTGATAACGCAATGGTTGTCAATATTAAAAAAATATGATCACACCCACATCCTCCAAGATGTAGGCAGAGGCATAACTAGGCATCCACTGCTAGCCGAAGACTCTAGTCATGCAATGTGAAAGGTTGAAAACTTATCGCCATCCAGGCACATATTCAATCCCGGGTAACGTTACTTTTTATTCAAAAATTGAAAATACGCCTTTCCGTTTTTTGTTGCTCGACCCAGGGATCGAACCCTAGACCTCAAGGAGTCAAATCTGACGCCAGACTACTAGACCACAGAGGCGATAACAGATCACTGACGAGAGTTGTTAATATTAAGTTAAGTAATCGTGATAATTCTGTTTACACAAACTAAAGTAAATTAAAATTCAAATTAGAGACTAAGAAGATAAAAAAGTTAACTATAATTTTAATAGAATAGAATATATCAGAAGAACAGAAAATATTTTTATTCTCATTCACCTTGCAAGAGGCGCTTGTGGCGATTCTATATAATAATAAAAACTACCACCGGATCGGAACGCGGCTACACGCTGAGATGATCCGGCAAGAAACTCAGCGGGTTTGTCTTTTTTTCCTTATTCTATACAAATTTATTATATACGTAATCATTATTTTGTAAATTAGGTTTGCAAGAAAAAACAAAAGCCCGCTGAGTTTCTTTCGCCGGATCTTCTGTGTGTGGCCGCGTTCTGATCCGGTGGTAGTTTTTAGAATTATATAGACGCGTCACAAGATTGCATAGATCTACGTGAATAAATAGAATTTGGATTTACAATAGCTTGCTTTCTTTCAATTAGAATTTTAATTTTAATTAATATTTAATCAATAATCATTTTTTTTGTAACTCAAAAACTAATAACCTGATACGACGAACATCGCTTATTTGACAGTCAGTACTCGACCTGCCCTGCTGGTGAAATATAAATTAGTTTGTAAGATACCCTGTACGTACAAAACTTTCAAGATTTCAAGTTGGTCACTATATTTTGAGTGTTGATATGACTATAACTTCTAATCAAAAAGCATAAAACAAAAAAAACACCAGAGAAGCCGTAAATGACAAACCTACATACGTACACATCTTCACGCCAATGCATTACGTGTTAGGCAGAGAGTATCGAGTGCCAAACCTGTCTAGCTTCCTTCACATTTATTTCTCTTTTTATACAAATACGCCGGTTTCATTTTTAAAGCACATATTACACAAATATTACAAATAAATTAAACCCCAATTACATTATAACCCAATTTACAATTTGACTTTGGCCTACGGAACCCCTATTAGTGAGGGGGATAAAAAGTAGCCTACAACCCTTCTCAAAACATAAAGACATGTCAGTCAAATTTCGTTATTATTAGTTTGGTAGATTAGAAATATCTGAAAACGTTTTCGGCATGTGTTTTAATGTCTTCAATGAGCAGAATTAATTCTTTTACAGTTTTATAATAAGTATACCTCGGAAACATTATCATACTATCAAAATCAATTTATTGTAAACCTAAATCGTAAAAACAATAAAAAACTCCAACGTCTAAGAGTTGGTAGAACAGTAAAGTTATTATAGTAGAACTAATATTTACTCTGCTAAGTTACCGAGCTTTTATACCGTTGATATTATTTAGTGAAGCACACCTGGCGTTTACGGTAGTACGAGTGTTTAAAGGCTGCGTAATACGATATGAAATAAACAGACAAAATCCTCATAAAAGCTCTGGTAATGGTAAACTAGCGGTTCCGGCGAAATTCATTCCACCCGTTAAGGTTGTATTGGAAAAATAAAATATTAATTTTCCATTTTTCCCTTCAAATTTCGTAGTTTTTCCTGAGAAAATTAGATACAGTTGAATTTAATTACATTTTAAAATTGTTTACAAATAATCTTGCATCAATAGAAAAAAACTATGTAATACTCAAATCGTTGTGATTAACTACTTTTTTTATTAAATATTCAAGTAATTACACACCAGTAGGTTGTAAGTGGCAAATAATTTTGTAACAATATCTTTTAACACACATGACCCACAAATAAAGAAATTGCATTTTATTTTATAATATTTCAATTTAAGTGTTTAATCAAACCGGCTAAGGAACATTTCAACACGGAACACGACAGTTGCGAACACTGATATGCACAGAATTACGCAAAGCGAGTCTAGCTTTTTGACTCAAAATCTTGCTTTGAAAAAGCTTACCCAACGCTCCATTCACACTATTCCCTGCACTCACTCTCCTCTCTACATCCGCGGTGTACCTTCCATCCCTGCTAAAAGCACAACCAAGATATACAATTTCACTCACTTACTCCAACGCTACATCATCAATGATACCTTGTGAACATGGTGGCTGCTCGATGGTATTTGTAGACTGTTTGACCAAAAATAGTTCACAATGATGGCCTTCTGCGAAGACGCATATCGTAGTAGTTTTAAACAAATCTTTTCCGTCGAATTTACTTTTTTCATCGCCGCGTAACGTTTAAATAATATTCCTTATATACTATTTGACCTTTAAGCAAAAATGCCGAGCGCACAACACCCCGATAGTCAAAATAATTACTCAACATGACTTTGACTACTGTGGTTGTGCCGATCTGAATCTGCCACTATTGTGAGTGACAAGTGTATATACAATAAATAAATAAATTTTGGAAGTTGTTTGCGGGTAACTCAGAAATACTAAAACAGATTTTAATTAAATTTGGTCGATTAACACACTTTAACTTTACCCTGAGGATGTTTAACTATATTAACCACACTTATCTTTTAAGTCTTGAAGAGTCCTGACGGAGTATATATTATTAGATATAAAAAATATAAATAGAGATCTCTTACTTAATGACTCTTGCTTATAATGTATGCTGTTGTAATTTGCGAACCACTATCAAACAAAATCTATACATTTTTTTATCTATTTACAAATTAATTATGTCTTATCCCTAACGTCAGTTATACACAACGTTAATACTAAAATTTTCACATCTGTTGGCACTCCCGGAGTACAACCCGTAGTTTTATTTTTATATGTATTAAGTATCTTCACCACCCACGACTAGCCGAAGACATTAAGTCCCACAATGTGAAAGGTGGCAAGCTTATCCCCAACCGGGCACATGTCCAATCCCGAGCAACCTTTTTTAATTAGAAAATTTGAAATACGTCATTTTTTTTGTCGTCCTTATCGGGATTCGAACCTGGGACCTCGTGAAGTCAAGTCCAACACTCTGACTGCTAGACCATAGAGACGACGTCATATGTATTGATTTAGCTATCCATCATCTGTCCACGCCTCATCACATGTTGCACTCCGATTGTTATTACTGAAATCACGCTATACAGTAATCAAAGCCTTAAATAATTCCGCTTTCCTTTGCGAAGTATTTCATTAACACCTACAACAATTCATATGATATAAAAAATCATATTAAAGTAAGAAGTGCACAACGCCGACGCACAATATGTTAACGGTTCGTTATCAGTTTGAAGGATGTTAAGCTACTAGCCGTACATTGACTGGGTATCCGTACCCTCCAAAACGGAACACAAACGGATATCGACGGAAACGTGCCAAACGTATGAGTAGTATGGAGTCCAAAAATATGTTTCCTGAGACGTAACTATTCGAGTATCCGTTGGTTCCACTGCCACTTCAGTTTGCTACAATTCTGGACATAGTGCAGACTTTGTCCCGAAGAGTCACTCTATGTTCAAATAAAAATCTATATAATATATAAAAGAAAGTCGTGTTATTTACACTATTTATAACATAAAATCGGCTAAACAGATTTGGCTGGAAATTGATGTAAAATCAGCTTAGAAAAAGGAAAAGGACATAGGGTATATTTTATCCTGTTCAACATCGAGGAAACTAGGAAAAACAACATTTTATCCTGTACAAGCTGAAGGGGTGAAACGAGGTTTGTTGGAACAGCTAGTACAGAATAAAATCAATACTTATCCATAATCCATATCAATATTTAATAATATTACAAAATGCGAAAGTCGGTCTGTCTATTGATATTTGATAGTTAAACCGCTAAACCAATTTTGATAAAATTCGATATGCATATAGTGGAAGATCGAAGCTAAACATGGGTATTTTTTTTAAAATATTATGTCTTATGGCTTGCCACCTTTCACATTGTAGGACTTAGTATCTTCGGCTAGTCGTGGGTGGTGAAGATACTTAATACATATAAAAATAAAACTACGAGTTGTACTCCGAGAGTGCCGACAGATGTGAAAATTTTAATATTAACGTTATGTATAACTGACTTTAGAGATAATATATAATTAATTTAAAATGTATTGATTATGTTTTTGATTTTTGATGATGGTTTGCAAGTTACAACAGCATATCTAAACATTATAAGCGAGAATCATTAAGTAAGAGATCTCTATTTATATCTTATCTGTCTAATAATAATATATACTATCTTATAAAGATAATTTATGTTATTATCTTTTTCTAATTATAATCATAATATATCATAAGAAGCCAGAACGGATGTAAGAGTTTTGGTTCTAGACTCGCTTTGCATAATTCTGTGCCTATCCCAACGTTATTGTATGGAAGCGAGAGTTGGGTATGAGTATTGGGCAAAAAGCATAAAAGTAAGATACATGCGGTCGAAATGAGAGCGCTACGAAAAATCTGTGGTGTAATGCTCGCTGACCGCATTCGTAACAGTGAGATCCGAGAAAGAGTGATATTGAAAGTAAGTGTTGGTGTTGAAATGCAAAAGGGCATGCTCCACTTGATCGGTCATGTGGAAAGAATGACATATGAAACATTGAGAAAGCAAATATACAAAGAGAATGTGGATGGATGTAGGTACCCGGGGAGACCAAGGTTGACATTCCACGATCAGATCGCTCGAATATTATCCGAGGGTGGTGTCAAGAGTCTCCGAAACCGGAGTGTTTGTATCAAAAGGGTAATGAATGTGAAGGTAGTCAGACAGGTTTGTCAGAATCGTGAGGCACTTGATACTCTCTGCCTCCCCCTAAGGTACTTGGCGTTAAGATATGTATGTATGTATGTATGTATGTATGTATGTATGTTTTTATATCTAATCAGCTGAAGCTGTAAGTAATTGCTAGTTTAATTCAAATATATAGTGTTTCGACCTTAAAACTGTTAACGTATTTGTGGGATCTTCCAATTTTTATGATCAAAGAAAATCCTGCGGCTCAAATATGCCGCCGGAGGTCATAAGTATCACTCAGATCACAAGTCTTCGGAGTAACCAACCTGAGATATTATCTTTAACATTTCAAAGGTCAAGGGTCCATGGTTTGTGATAAAATACGATAATACTTCAAATATGAATAATTATTATGAATCATTTCGCAAAACCGAATTTAAAAAACCGGTTCTAATTGGAACAATTACTATTTCGTCTAAATACACACAAAATTCGTATTTTATACGAATGAATAAAATTGGATTGTGTCTTTGTAGTACAAAATCATGCCCTTTTAAGATTACGAATTTATAATATACGGTACGTAAAGCAAATTAACATTTTTTTACAATTTTTATCTGTCTCTTCGTTGCGGTTAACATATGAAGAAAGTGAACCGATGTTGAAGAAACTTTCGAGGGCGGACAACTGATATAACAAGAAGTAACTTTAACTACATACTTTTATTGTTGACTTTTTTTGAATTCCACGCTATCGAAACTTTACACTTAGCTGGCACTTGATTGGACCACCGGGGAATTATAACTTACTTTTCGAAAAAATAACCGTCAAAATTTGTTCATTATTAGCCAAGTAATCGCGTAATAAACATACAAAAAACATTAGAATTGAAATAAGACCTTTATTTGAAGTCAGCCAAAAAGAAAACATTACCCGTATCTTCATAGGCATTTTCTGATGGTAATAGATAACCACAGTTCAAAGACACCATATATATTGCAGGTACATAATCGTCCGGTGCCGGGGTGTGAAATATTGCACATGTCTTGGATACCCTACCCCCCGGACTGGAACACGATATTGTAACTATGGCGGCAGGAATAAGTAAGGCAGTGACAATCACTACCCGGGCAAGTTGCTGCACAGCACTCTTCTATCAGTGAAAATAACATAATAATATTAGTTTTTAACACAACTTAAACGTTAGACATGGTCAAAAATGAAAGGACAAAACACATATTATTCGGGAGCTATCTAAGTTGTCGGTTCCGTAGAAAGTTTTAGGTCATATTTAAGTCAATATATTTCCATAAATTGTATAAAATTAGCAATTAAGGCCAGCAGTTACATAAATAATACCAGAAAAACATGAACGTAGAAAATATCCTTAAAAAATAAAGTTACTACGGTTTAGAGTTAGCAATATTTACTCTATTCTGCTACTGAGCTTTTAAACCGTTGAGCTTATTTAGTAGAGTACACCTCGCGTTTACGGTTGTACGTGTGCTTTATAGCTGCGTACTTTAAAGAAAATTATATAAACAGATAAAATCCTCATAAAAGCTCTAAAGGAGTCAGGAAATTAAAAACGAAATATAACTTTTGGGTAGTTTTATAGTAAATTAAAAGCTTTTGAAGCTTATGGATTTTTTTTACAAGGCGGTGAAACTTATTAACCTGCATGTCTTTATCTTTTCTTGCCACTGTTACATCAGTGTTCACTATTGTCGTGTTCTCATGCAATTAGACATCCCGTAAACTTACCAGGTTATCTTAACTAGGTTGACAAAACTATTTTAAGTGCACTAAAATTGCAAAAATCTATTTCGATATCAATAATTGTGTCTTCTTAATAAAGAAAATTCAGTATTTTTCTCGATTTCTCTGAGATTTCATCATCAGTCCCTGACTTAGAAGTAGTGGGACCACCTTGGAACTTTTGAAGTTAAATGCTAGTTACAATTAGTGAAACCTGCACAATGAGATTTCAGGAGAATAAGGCCTAGATGGGTTATATTAAGTAACACCACCTATACAGGGTTACTTTCAAAAGACCGGTAAAATATTATTACAAGGGAGTTAGGGGAAAATGATAGTGTATTTTAAATATTAATTGACAAATCGTATTATTTACTTTTATGAACATTAATTTGTCTGTGTTTTTACTTCACTTGTTGTCACGCTACGTCTTTACATAGTATGCTACCCACCTGCGCATGAGATTGTGGTCAGCGTTTATGTTATAACCATGCATTTTGTATTTTGAGTCGGATAAAAAATATAATTTGCATTGTTTTATTTTTTTTCTTACTTCGTAAATGGAAAGTTTTATCTTTAAAGTTTTTATCGATTCCCAACCTTCTCTCAATAATTGGCTAGTCCCTTAAAATGTTACCCCGTATATATTTTTAGTCGTCGTCGTCAGTCATATTAGCTACAGGAATGGCTAAATTGACTTGCTTTAAAATTAACGGGGAGGTAGCTCAGAACCAGGAGATAGACTTATGACACATTTTATCCAACTCGACTACAAGAAGACTAGGAATATATTTTTTTCTTAATTTCCCATACAAACGCAACGGCTGTCTATTGTTTTCCCGAAGAATATATGCCATATATTCAAATGCCAGAATTTCGTTTGCCCGAATTTTTATTTGCCAGAATGTTTTGTTGACCATAATATACTTGTGATATAATCTTCTTCGCCCTAAAATTTGTTTCCATAATGATACGAGTGCCATACGTATTGTTATCCATTTTATTAATTGCAATAATATTATTCAACAGAATATTTAAATGCCTTACAAAAATTTGTATTTGCGTTAAGTATAATGTAAATTGTAATAAATATATCTAAGTACGATTATGTATTTCTAATAAATAAATGACAGTATGATTACGTATTATAATTGCTTTTATTTCTAATACCTTTTTATCTAGTACCTCTTTATACGACCAAAGTCACTCCATTCAAATTTAACCTAACGTCTTCGTTGTAAAAAGCGATAAGCTTCGCTCGCTCGGTTCGTGCAATGTCTTCCATGTTTTAACGTAACCTAACCAAATCAAACCATACCTAAACCTATTTAAAGTATCTTCACGCCCATATCTCCAAAGAGGTAGGCAGAGGCACAACCAGGGCACCCACGACTAGCCGAAGACACTAAGTGCCACAATGTGATAGGTGGCAAGCCTATTGACAACCGGGCACGTATCCGGTCCCGAGCAACATTTTTTTTTACTAGAAAATTGGAAAAACCCAATTTTTTGTTGCCCGACTGAACCGCTAGACCACAGAGGCGATTTATCATTTAGTATAAAACGAATTTATGTTCTTTTTCTAGAAATTATTTTGATGGTAAATGATGTTATGGCTTGTGACAATTCGGTTTACAATCACGCTAGCAAATATAATATATATATAGCAAATATTTTTGAAATTGACTTTATGTGAAGCAAAGTTTCTAGCACGTGACTTACTTACGGCCAATATTTATAATCCTAATCCAAAACTTGCTGTCAAGGATTCATATTTTGATCCATTTTTATGTTATCGCTTGCCAATAACATATCTGTGGACAGGATAAATATGGCAATTAGGTATGGGATGGGCTGCCGGATACGCAGCTATCTAGATTTCTTGAAATCCATTAGATTGAGATACATTATTAACATTGACCGTTAATAAACAATAAGTATGACATATGAAATTGTGAGAAACAATATTGTGTCTGTTGACCATTATAGCAGATGAAATTATGGTAAATGAAATTCTGACAAGTGGGTGTAACCGAAACGGAACGGTTGGAATGAAGTTTACCGGAGTAGCTACTTTTTAATAAAATATCTTTATTATATAACCACAGTTTCACGCAATTCAAAAAAAATGTTTGAATTCAATAATATTTTCCCAGTAACAGAAGCCCGGACTAAAACTGGAAATACGGAATTGCGTAATAGGAAGTTCGTTTTAAACATTAAAACCCATTTTATGAACTTGTTTAATATCTGATATCACCTCTGAATGAGATAATTTATATAAATAAATGAATTCCCACTTCGCGTGGCATCGAATCTCGCCTAAACGGGCGGACATATTTTGCTATTTTTTTTGTTGTGTCTGTTTAAAAAAAAAAAGTATTGTTGTGTCTGTTTAAATACACTAAACATTTTTTTATTGTAACATACTGACCGGCGACGCCATGCGCGCAACCTAAAAACGGCGCGCGGATGGCAATTTTCAAGTGATCTTGCTATAGAATGCTGTGCAACATGTTAGCCAGGATCCACTGCCTCACCTATTACTGCTGCCATATTGACAATGTCACGAGCCGGTTTGGAGAGTAGGGTAGGAGATACCTGTTCGATTGGCCTAATAACACGACCACGACGCACCCATAATACCGATATATATCTATGGCGTCTGTAGGTTGCTAGGTGGTGGCTATATCCTATTACTACGGTAACCGCGTGCTTATTCGCTGCCTTTTCAAAAAAAATATTTTTTTGAGCGGAGCCGCGTGACACTGTAATTAAACCATATTTAGCACTTAGAATCGCCACATCATTTTAGTCCCTACTTGTCTTATCCAAAGACTTCCTTCCTCAGATTCCATCTTTCAGACACATTTCCGACCAAGGTCAACTATGCCTGTCTCCTTTTTCTAGGGTCAATATAATTCACATTGATTGAGGCTTTGTCACTATAACGAGCGATTAGTTGCGCCCTCTACAATGTTTGTATCACTTTTCTAACTTCCTAATGTTTAGGTAATAATGTCATATACCGTCCTTATAGCTGTATTATATTCTTTTTTAATATATATAAATCTCGTGTCACAATGTTTGTCCTCAATGGACTCCTAAACCACTTAACCGATTTTAATCAAATTTACACACCGTGTGCAGTTTGGTCTAACTTGAAAGATAGGATAGCTTACATCTAAATTTTTCGCGAGCGAAGACGCGGGTAACAGCTAGTCACATTATAGACGCGTGCCTTTAATGGGCTCAGACTCTCTCTTTTAGTGAAAGTCCCGCTAAAATCAATTCAGTAAAACAAACAAACACACACAAAGACAAGCACAAAACGTTTTCAATAATTAAGTGCAGTGACACTGCAAAAACCGGTCCCTACTATTTCATTGGTTGGTCGCGATATGATTATTATTTTTTTCAAAGTTAGCAAATGTTTCCAAAATGGTTCCACTTACATTTTTTTAACATCCAAACAGTAGTTTTCGACTTACACTTGACATTGCAAAAATTTTTTACTTATCTTGACGACCCTATGATTGATGAGGCTTAATTAAAAGATTTTTTTTTCATGATTTTTTTTGGAAGGCAAACAAGCAGACGGGTTTCCTGATGTTAAGAAATTCACGCCGCCTAGAGACACCAAAGGTGGTAATGGTGCGCTGCCAACCTAAGGCCGGGATGTTAGGCCTCGAGCAAAAGTAAGTTATCCGGCTACTTTACCCTCCGAACTGGAACACGTTATGACGTTATGGCGGCAGGAATAGGTAAGGCGGTGGTACCAATCCGGGCGAGTCGCTGCTAAACTCTACCACCTAGTCAGATGTCACGGTGCTAGTGACGGTGAGCCTATGCTCGCCTTTTATGAGCTGCCTGACAAGGAAGGCAGATGGTCTATTCTACAGACGAGCTCGGACCAACACGGGGAACTATTAGGTATAACTCAATAACCACTAGTCGGATTTTGATTAAAACTCATATGAGAATGATTGGGAATTATGGCCTATAAAAATACATCAAAATCGGTTGGCTATTGGCCCAGTTATAACGTAACAAACGTACAAAAAAATACAGATATGTACTATTATATTATTCTGTACCTATGTACATACGGACTACTTGCGTAAAACGTAGGTACGTAATTATTTTCTAACTTAATTATACTAAATACTAAGGATTATGGGAGTTTAAATCCAGGAATGTTTCGAAATTCAAATTTTTTTTCTCAACTGTTTAGTTTCCCTGCACAAAAAGAAACTGTTTTTTTCGCTTTCAAATCTATAAAATAAAATAGTACCCATAAAACTTAAACATAAAAACCATGTTTAATCAGAATCTATTAGAGAAAATGGTTTATCGTTGATAGCAAAACATAATGGATTATTATCTCTCAACCAGAAAAAAAAGTGGAAAAAGCTAGTTATTTATGAAAAAGAATTTATCTGCGGAACGATTACACAGCGAAGAGTGACTGTAACAGACTAAAAAAGTATTTAAATTCAGAATACGTTTTAACTTTTAGCAAATCCGAATGCCAAAGAATTTCCACAGACCGAATAAAAAATTCAGGGAATTATTAGATTGGCTCTTTTTATGATGATAACAAGGAATTGTTGGCACAATGGCGAACCCTGGTTCGATTAGCGAGAAAAACTTGAAAATATTAATTCACGTCGATGTAAGCCAAATGGGCAATCTAAGCAAACAATATTAAAGTAATAATGAACTGGCACTTATCCAACTTATCACTTATGTATCGTGATTTGAACTATTTGGCCACGAAATGACGATATGGTTTTTTTGTTATAGTTAACAAACAGTTGATGTCACTAGTATGTTGCCGCTATTGTGAACGAAATTTATAGCCACGTATGCATTTTTTCATCTATCCTAACATCAAGCATCGGACATGCAAAAAAATAAGTAAATAAAGCTAGCTATGGCGACGTAAGTAAACTGGTGGCACCAATAAGTGGCGATAGTTCATTATTCACACTGTAGGACTAAATAGTACCTTTAGCTAATCGTAGATACCCTTGTTCTAGTTATGCCTGAACCGTTTTTATCAGTGGTTAAGCAAACGGTTCGATAAGAGGTCCCTTAGAGGTCCATGATACAAATAGAGTTTCAAGATGTAGGTCTTATTCTTCAGCTTGTCCATAACACTATGTTATTCGTATTAATCAGACCAACGTCTTGTCAGTCAGTCAATATTTCAGTTCCTCAGTCCTTCATAGTAACATTTTTTCAAACCTGACAGCTACTGAGTCAGCTTAATAGAAAGTTAACGTTTACCCCCATACCACAAAAAAAAATAAACGCCTATTTGAGTAAAAAAAAAAACATTTTCACGCCCATATCCCCGAAAGGGTAGGCAGAGGCACAACCAGGGCACCCACGACTAGCCAAAGATACTAAGTCCCACAATGTGATAGGTGGCAAGTCTATTACCAACCGGGCACATTTCAAATCCCAAGCAACATTTTTTTTATCAGAAAATTGGAAAAACCCAATTTTCTTTTTGTTGCCCGACCCGGGATTCGAACCCGGGACCTCATGCTGTCAAGTCCAACAACTGAACCGCTAGACCACATATCGATAACGCTAAACGTGGAAGACGTGGCAGCGTGTTACTGGCTGAGAATCCAATACTAGACAGCGTTTGGTAAAACACCTGATTAACAAGGGCTAATGGTGGTCGTTTTGTTCTTCTTTTTCTTTTATAAATACGGCTTTCGATCGTTTTACTTACTTTGCCAATGTCACGTTAGTAAAATCTTATTTCTTATATGGTCATTAGTCACTTTGCACAAAGTCGTGTTAGGTCAGGGTCTTAAGTAAAGCGGTGACTTCGTTACTCAAGCTCATCTAGTGAGATTTGACGGCAGCGAGGAAATAGACAATTCGCTAATTTCTTCTTGATTCATTTGCTAAGTCCGGACCAATCCAACGTGTCTAAAATATTCCATCTCTTTTATTTTTGTTTCATTATAAAAAAAAAGCATGCATCTTAAAGAAGTTTAGTTTGTAAACAACAGAATCACCACTAACATTTTTGTAGTATGACTTATATTGTCAAACAACTAACTTATTGTATTAATTCGTCACACAGTATCCAATTCATTTTTCGTATATTCATAAACTTGGCATCAGCCAAAACGTCTATCTTTTTGTCCCTTATATCATTATCTTAAATTTTTCTTAGCTACTCAGCCGGTAAACCTATAAATAACATTGACGATGGTTTTAATCGACTGAAGGCTTATTCCTTTATGGCCAGGCCCTTGCCTTTAAATGGAAAGAAAAAGGTTTTAAACAAACTTCCTTTAAACAAGGGTTTGTGTGTTAGACATTAGTCTTTTTATTACTATAGTTCTTGCAATTCGCGAAGACGAGCGGGCTTTGCTAATACGTAATATTTTATAATTATTTGCTTCAACTTGTACACTATTTTCATTTATTTTTATTAGCTAACCATACTCATTTCTCTCTTGCCCACACCATGACAGAGCATAAATATATTTTACCACAAGTGAAGCCCCTTCTGCTTTCAGGAATTCGATAAAATGGCTCAGCATGATAATTCTTACTTCATGTGGAAATTAAAAAAAAGTGTCGAAAGCCAAAATGTACTATTTCTTAGCACTTCGAATATTAAAAGTAAAAGTAAATTTTTTCGTTTGTTTGCAAGGAATCAAGTACGAGTGATATAGGGTATCTGTACGCCTCCATTTTTGGCTAAGAAACGAGGTCAGGGGAATCAAATTATGTAGTTCCTTGGCACACTCTCCAACGTACAAACTGTAGAAAATCGAAAGACTAGCAGCCCTACGATAATTTTTACTTGCACTTGCTTTGCTGTCAACCCTCAATCCCAAGGTGGTTTAAAATCTTTTTGATTTATCATTTCTATAAAGCGTTTGATCTTAGAGCATACAGTAAAAAGCTTGGTAAGCTTAAAAGTTGAGTTCATTAATTTTGTGAAGACGCGACCCATTTAAGCCTGAACTTTAGTGTTAATGAGCGGAAAACTACTTTAGAGTTTAGGCTCAAGTCATAGATTAAGTGCTACTTTGTGTTAAGTGATTCGTACAATGCGTATAATTTCTGTTTGAATCTCATATTTTCACTTATGTTTTAGTATTTTAATTCATTAGTTTAGTTTGTTAACCTACTCCAGAAAAGGAAGTTGTCAGTTCTTTGGTGTGTTTTTTATTGTTACGCGATTATTTGGCCAAAAGTGAATTTATTTTCGAAAGACAGATTATGATTATATAAAGGTCACATGTAAATTTTATCAAGATCCGACACGTAGTTTGCAAGTCATATTATCTCTTACATATTTTACTTTTATCTATATTACTTTTATCTCAGGATGATGTCGTCTCAACTCTTATCCAAGCAGCACTAGACGTTTGTTCCGAGCTTCTTTGCAAAATAGACCATCTGCCTTCCTGCCGGCAGCTCGTAAAGTGCGAGCTTATCTAGTATAGACTAACCCTCATTAACGAGGTGACATCTGACTAGATGGTGGAGCTTCACATCGACTCGCCCGTATTAGTGTCACCGCCTTACCTATTCCTGCCGCCATAACGTCAGTGCTTGCCGTAGACGTGTTTCAGTTTGGATGATAAGTTAGCTGCTAAATTTAAATTTGCTCGAGGCCTTTTATCCGGCCTTATGTTGGCAACGCATCATTACCACTTTGGATGTCTCTAGGTGGCCTGAATTTCATACCATCCGGAAATCCGTTTGCTTGTTGCCTTCCAATATCATAAAATAAAAGAAAATTTAAGACACGTTGCATAAAATCAGCGTTTTACCGTTTCATTCCAATGCTTGGACCTAGTTAAGGCTTATAAAAGGCAAGATGGAGCAATTATTCGTATTTATATAATCCATTCGCTAATAACGTTCTCATACTGATAAGAGAATGTCATAAATTCGCGTTGTATTTTAGAGTACATCTTGTATATACAGTGTTACTGCTTTTTGACCAACTTATAGAAATAACTAGTTTATGGTGGAACAGTTAAAGTATTAACTATTGCAAAATCTTGTAGAGTGGTTGAAAATGTAGTTGAGAAATGAAACCTCTCGACGACTATCTGACTTATCGTAAGAAGCATATGATTTAGAAGAAGATTATAAGGATAATTATAAAATGCTTATACAACAGTTATTATATTATATTGTATACATATATTGACAATATGACTTTTTTTTATGTTATAGGAAGGCAAACAAGCAGACGGATTTCCTGATGTTAAGAAATTCACGCCGCCTAGAGACACCAAAGGTGACAATGGTGCGTTGCCAACCTGAGTTCAGGATGTTAGGCCTCGAACAAAAGTGAGTTTATCGGCTACCTTATCCTCCGAACCGGCACACGTCATGAAGTTATGGCGGCAGGAATAGGTAAGGCGGTGGTGCCAATCCGGACGAGTCGCTGCTAAACTCTACCAGCTAGTCAGATGTCACCTCGTTAATGAGGGTTGGTCTATAAGGCAGATGGTCTATTCTGCAAAGGAGCCCGGACCAACACGGGGGAAATAAACACGTATAAAAACACATATAAAACACATATAAAAACCTTATGCATGCTATGGTTGTTAAGTAACCACACGGTTTATTAGTAAGCAAAATATGATACTGAATATAAATAATAATGTAAAACGGAAGAATGTGTCTTGTTTCTTTCAAATTATATAAAGCTGTCAAAATGTTTATTGTAATTGTAATTACATCCAAGTTTAATTTTTACAATTACAATACAGATCATCGCCTCTGTGGTTTAGTGGTTTTGGTGTTGGACTTGACTGCATGAGGTCCTTTAATTTAAAATCTTTAAGTTCCAAAAAAGTTCATTTTGAGCAATTTCAAATTCATATTCAGAATACTTTTTTCACAAAGACTATGCAAGTGGTACTTATTTCTACGCTAGAATAAAACTATTACCAAATCGGAATCCCGAATGTATACTGAGAAGATTCGACGAAAATTTTCAACGGGCACATGCTGAAAGTCATCAGATTAAATATAAACGTGTAACTTCTCGCTTTTAAATAAGGAAACGCCATATGCAGGCCCAGAATTCAAAATTAATCGACTTTGTCGAGTGTTTGTTTTTGCTAATAATTTTTCTTTACTTAATAATATATGAAGTAGATGTTTCGTACAATTACTGAGGAAAGCCATCTTGGAAAATAGAAAGGTTCATTACTTCCCTTTCTAATAAGCGTTGGGTACTTGGGTTTGCTAATTAGATTTCTCTACGTAATGTACACGGTAATTTATTACTAGTTATTTCAATAATTATTTTCCTTTAACGGGTTGGATGGAAGAAGTTTCTTTTATTAGACACTAACTGTTCTGGCGAAATCTGTACTACCCGTTCAGCTTGTACAGAAAAGCTCTTTTTTTGTACTTTATTGTTTGTTTAAATTTCAAGTTTTTCTCTAATTGCCGTTGTGTACAATAAACAGTTAATAATATTAATAAAAGCATCATTTCTCAGTTTCAGCAGAAATTTCTCAGTTGTAAGATCATCGTTTTTGTTTGTGTTTAAATCTTTACAGGTTTATCTTAAATGTATAAACTAAGAATATAATAATCAATATTAACAAAAACTATTAACAAAGTCTTTCCAAAATAAGCATTAAATTATTAGACAGTATTATGTCATATTAGGCGGCATACTTGCACAACTGGCCTAATAATTCAGCAATCTTCTTTGTTTGAAAAAAAACTAAACCGTCTACCGTACACGGTAGTATTTATATACGGATTTAATACACAATGAAGGTACAAGCTATCTGCCATGTGATAATCGATTAACCGCAAAAATCCCCTCTTGGCTTCCCCTACCATAAACTTCTTACTTTCTGAAATTCCGGCTGCTTGTTTGTCTTTATGACAAACTTATAGTTCCCGTATAAAAACGACACGAAAAGTGAATACAAACATGTATTCTTAACAAATGTGTATTCTTGACGCGTTCACGTTAAAACCCTTCACACCTGAAATCATAAAGTTTTACGATGTGTGTTTTGTGTCTCTCTTTATGTTCCGCACATACAACCTTATTTGTGAACTTTTTGACAACACGGCCACGTGCTTACAATAAAGCTAGCACGTGTTGCGTCTAATGTTTTTTGGAATTTGGAAGTGCTGTTTACGACTATTCGACGTGTTGTAAACAATATCAAATAGGAAGAGGTTGTCAAATGGATTGTATGAACACTTTTCTTAAGTTTGTTTTGTGATTACTCCGTCTATTATAAGTTAATTTAAAGATTTTTTCGTAAGATATGTCATGATTTAGGGACGGTTTTTAATATGCGATGAACGGCAAACACTGACTTTTTAACCCCCGACGCAAAAAAGGGGCGGTGGAGGTGGCATCATAACTCCCGAACGGATGAGGTGGTTTCAATTCAATTCTTTATTTATTAAAGGTAACTTATGTGCGAGTGTTCTTAGATATGTTTGAAGAAAATCGGTGTAGCCGTTTAAAAGTTATGGAGGTTAAAGGTGGGGAGATTAACCGATGTTTTTTTTTTATTTCAAAGGGAAATTAACTTCATGTGTCGGGGTTTTTTTATTGGAACAAAGTTCCTTATTGCGCGTTGTGAATGGGGGCTAGACGGAAAAAATTCTTACGAAAATGTTGTCACGACACTTTTTGCTCTGTGGTCTAGCGGTTCAGTAGTTGGACTTGACTGCATGAGGTCCTGGGTTCGAATCCCGGGTCGGATATTCTTTTTTTATTTTTTTTATTTTTCATTTTTTTTTGGTAATCATTTTAATTTTTTTTATATTTTTTTTTATTTCATGTTTCTCTGTCTCTCTCTCTATAAGAGAGATAGAGATTACTAGAGATTGAAAGAGATTGAGAAAGAGAGGGGGGGGGAGAGAACTTCGTTCCATTCGGGTGTCCCTTGACACCTCTCAACGTTTTGTTTTAACTTAATTTTATATTATATATCAAGATGATAAATATACGTACATAGTAATATAATTAGAGTTTTTTTTATAATATACCTACGTAGATATAATTTCGACCATCTCGTTAGTCGAGGGGTTAGCATACACACCTACCTATACCGACAACTGCAAGGTTCGGATACGAATCCTGACGAGGACAGGCATTAGTATGATGAGATATATGGATTAGATATATGGTGCGTTGCCAATCTGAGGTCAGGATGTTAGGCCTCGAGCAAAAGTAAGTTTACCGGCTACTTTACCCTCCGAACCGGAACACGTCATAAAGTTATGGCGGCAGAAATAGGTAAGGCAGTGGTACCAATCCGGGCGAGTCGCTGCGAAACTCTGCCACCTAGTCGGTTGTCACGGTGTTAGTGATGGTAAGCCTATGCTCGCCTTTTACGAGCTGCCTGGCAAGCAAGGCAGATGGTCTATTCTGCAAAGGAGCCAGGACCAACACGGGGGAAAACTGCACTACTTCTGACGATATGAGGCCCCTGTTCAGTGGGGCTGCCTGTTGGGATGGGGATGGGCACGACCCACCAACCACCCATGGCTCTACCAACCTTCTTGGTTATAAGAGCCGAATCGTGAGAGATGCACGAGGTCTGCTCTTAGGCTCTCTTCCTCGTGCATTTCTTGACTCTCTAAAAGTTATTTCACTCTATTCCTGTGTCCCTGTGTCACCTCTCCCCTTTCTGGGGCGGACTTCAGATTGGGGATGGCATGGGGATGAGCACGACCCTCCACCACCCATGGCTCGACCAACCATCTTGGTTATAAGAGCCGAAAAGAGATGCACAAGGTCTGCTCTAACGCTCTCTTCCTTGTGCATTTATGACTCTCTACAAGTAATTTCTCTCCATTCCTGTGTCCCCATGTCACCTCTCCCCTTAAGGGGCGGACTATACAATTACGAAACTTGTTCGCCGTTTTCTTATTCTTAAATCCTCCAGGGATATTCTGCGTTTATGCCACGCATGCGCAAACTCTCTTGTCATGGGGATGAGCAGTGGATGTGTGCGAAAGTGTCCCCATAGCACCGGTACCTGGCGAAGAGGTGAACACCGTGTGGCTTCAGACTAAGAACTCACGGTGCGGTTTTACTCGCGGCCGCAGTTGTTGCGGGCCAACAGGTTCTGTAGAATGTATATTTATATGTAAAATGTAAGAGCACATTACAAGACGCATTTTACACCCGCAGCGCCTGCGGTTGTTTGCGGTTACCGCGGCAGCGGTCTTCTGCCCGTAGTAAGTAATACTAACGTTATGACGTTAGAGATAAGACATAATTCATTTAAAATGTATTGATTTTTATATAATTAGGAATGAAAATTGTTCTGTTGTTCGCAAATTACAACAGCATATCTAAATATTAAAAGTGAAAGTCGTGAAGTAGAAGTTTATTTAATTATTATATCTAAGTGACTAAAGCTGTAATTTCTAATTTTATATAAATATGTAATGTCCCGACCTTATAAATTACTACTACTACCAAATACTAATTAACGTATTTTATGGATCATCCAATTTTAAAGATCAAAGAAAATCCCGCACCCAAAATATGCCGCCGGAGGTCATAAGTATCACTCAGATCACAAGTCTTCGGAGTAACCAACCTGAGATGTCGTTATATTCAACAATTCAAAGGTCAAGGGTCCATGGTTTGTGATGAAATACGATACTACTTCAATATTACATATTAACCGTCACGTTACTAGAGTGGCTTGCGTACACGCCTAACTAAAACAACTAACCGCGAGGCTCGGGTTCGATTCCCGACGTGGGCAGACATTTGTGTGTTTAACATGTAAATATCTGCATTTTCGGGTCTGGGTGTTTATTGAATTTATTCTGGTATCTATTTAAGAATTTCAATGTATTGGTACTAACACCCATAACAAAGCATATAATTTGCTTACTTTGGGGTTAGATTCAATTTATGTAACTTGTCCAGAATTATTTTTTAATTTATTTGTTATGAATAATTTAGCAAATTTGCAAAATGGATGTTAAAATCGGTTCAAATTTGAAACACCAACCATCTAAATAAACAAAAAAAAAACGCATTTTATACAAATTAATACAATGGGAGTGTCTCTTTGTGGAATAAAATAATGCCCTTTTAGGATTGCGAATTTACTTTAATTTATTTTAATTTACCATATACAGTACATAAACCAAATTAACATTTTTTTACAATTTTTGTCTGTCTGTCTGATTGTTCCAGTTAATAAAAATAAGAAAAATGAACTGATGTTGACGGAACTGAAATGAAAATAACAAAACAATAATATAAAAGAAAATTGGACGTAGTTAAGCAGAAAGGACCCAACCCACATGAACACCAAAATTGATTGAAACATACTCAAAAGGTAGTAAAACTTATTATACTGTCGTTCAGTAAAAGATCCTACAGATAAACAAAGCTATGACATTTGTAAAATTATTACATACTAACTCGCATATATGGCCAGTATATATTATTATAAAAATAAAAACTTCAAAGTCAATTATCTCAAAACTAATTAGATGTGGATTGGGTCCTTTCTGCTTAACTACATCCAATTAACTGTATCAAAAAAATAGCGTGAACCATGTCCCCGAAGAGATAGGCAGAGGCACACACAAGACACGATAATAATAATAATAAATAAATAATAATAATGTTATCGCCTCTGTGGTCTAGCGGTTCAGTTGTTGGACTTGACTGCATGAGGTCCCGGGTTCAAATCCCGGGTCGGGCAACAAAAAGAAAATTGGGTTTTTCCAATTTTCTAGTAAAAAAAATATTGCTCGGGATCGGATACGTGCCCGGTTGGCGATAGGCTTGCCACCTATCACATTGTGGGACTTAGTATCTTCGGCTAGTCGTGGGTGCCCTGGTTGTGCCTCTGCCTTCCTATTCGGGGATATGGGCGTGAAGATATTTTTTTTTATATATATAATAATGTTAACAATAATAAGATTTTTAATTAATCTAAAAAGTAGCTGAAAAAAGGTCAAAAATTGAAGGCCATAACATACAATGTTATTCGGGAGCTTTCTAAGTTGTCGGTTTTGTAGAAAGTTTCATGTCATGTTTAAGTCAGTCTGTTTCGATAAACTTTATAAGTATCTTCACGCCCATTTTTCTGAATAGGTAGGCAGATGCACAATCAGGCACCCACTGCTAGGCGAAGGCACTAAGTCCCACAACGTGATAGGTGGGAAGCCTATCGCCAACCGGGATTATATCCTATAGCAACATTTTTTTTTAGAAAATTGGAAAAAACTACATTTTCCTTTTGTCACCCGACCCGGGAATCTAACCCGGGGTCTCATGAAGTCAAAGAATGCCTTAGGTCACATATTTAAGTCAGTATGTTTCCATAAACTAAAATTGACAATTAAGGCTAGCAGGTACATAAATAATACCAGGAAAATATAAACGTTAAAATATCCTTAAAAAATAAAGTTACTACGGTTTAGAGTTGGCAATATTTACTCTATTCTGCTACTGAGCTTTTAAACCGTTGAGCTTATTTAGTAGAGTACACCTCGCGTTTACGGTTGTACGTGTGCTTTAAAGCTGCGTACTTTAAAGGAAATTATATAAACAGATAAAATCCTCATAAAAGCTCTAAAGGAGTCAGCACATTTAAAACGAAATATAGCTTTTGGGTACTTTTATAGTAAATTAAAAGCTTTTGAGGTTTAGGGCAAATTATTTACAAGGCAATAAGTCTTATATTTACAAGTTTTTGATCCTACATGTTTTCTGTTTATTTTTTTGTTACTGTAACGTCAGATTCACTTTTGTCATGTTACCTTGTAATAAGACAGCCCGTAAACTTATCTTTTCTAGGTTAACAAAATTAATTTATGTGCACTAAAATTGAAAAATCCAATTTCGATTTCAACAATTATATCATCTAAATACAGAAAACTCAGTATTTTTTTCTCGATTTCCTTGAGATTCTATCATCAGGCCCTGGCTTCGAGGCAATGGGACCATCTCGGAACTTTTGAAGTTGAATCCTAATTAGAACTAGTGAAAACCTGAAAAATAAGATTTTTTAGCCTAGATAGGTTTTATGAAGTAATACTATCTATATATACACGTTTTTTGGAGATAACACTTGCACTTATCCACTGTGTACTTTATTTATCACTTTCTGTTACTTTCTAGCCAACTGGTTTCACTTTTTACAGCATCATCAGGGCTTTGAAACTAAAGATAAAAAGGACCTTTTTATTTTGGCTAGAAAGTAACAGAAAGTGTTAAATAAAGTATACAGTGGATAAGTACAAGTGTTATCTCCAAAAAACGTGTATTTACAATGGAATTCCACCAAGTGCCGACGATAGCAAGTATAGGCCATCTATATATATAAAAGAAAATTGTGTTAGTCATACTATTTATTACTCAGGAACGGCTAAACTGATTTGGCAGAAAATTTACGGGGAGGTAGTTCAGAACCAGAAGACGGACATAGGATACATTATATGCAATTCCAGTGCAAGGAAACTAGGAAAATATATTTTTTAAATTTTCCGATTCAAACTAAACGGTTAGAACGAAGTTCGTCGGAGTAGCTAGTTTGTATAAAATATCTTTATTAAACAAACACAGTTTCACGCAATTTAAAAATATGTTTGAATTCAATAATACTTTCCAAATAACAGAAGCCCGGATTAAAATAGGAAATACGTAATTGGGCAACAGGAAGTACGTTATTCGGTTAATTTTGTAATTGTACTTGTTTTAAACATTGAAATTCATATTATGAACTTGTTTAACATCGGACATCAGCTTAAATGAGATAATCTATAAATAAATGAAACCCCACTTCGCTTGCCATCGCATCATGCCTAAACTGATGAACCTATTTTGTTATTTTTTTGTTATGTTTTTTATTATAAGAAGGTTCTTAAAAAATAAAAACCGCGAAATTAGCAGAAAAAATGGGAAAACAATGCTTAAATTCCAAAAAAACTATTAATATCAAGCAATACGAAGTTCGACAGATAAATAATAATATAAATAGAGAATTGACATCGAGACAATACAAGCTCGCCTTTTGTGCAATATTTATATTTGTATTTTCTCGTTGTCAATTCTCCATTAAGTGTACAATAAAGTGTAAGATAAATTTATAAACTATTTTACATAAATAAAAATATACAAATATATATATATATATATATTATATGTGAATTGACAGTAAGGAAATACAAATATAAACATTGCACAAAAGGCGAGCTTATCTCTAATTTTAATTAAGATTTTTATCTCTTTAATTTTAAGCTTGTACACTGTCTACCTATTGCTTTTTATTTTGTATTGTTTTTCTCTCTCTCGGGCTAGCTGTAAGATATCTCTCGTTAGAGATAAGCTCACCTTTTGTACAATATTTTTATTTATATTTTCTCGCTATCAATTCTCTATTAAGTGTACTATAAAGTGTAAAATAAATTTATAAACTACTTTACATTAATACTTTCTATATATATATTGCAATCACAAAAAAGGTAAAAAAAAAACAAAAACGAAGCTTGTAGTCCGGGTCAATGTTAAGAATAACTTTTGCACCGTTAAATTCTTACTTTTCCATCACCAACATCTTATCCCATTACACAATCCTATTAAGTTATGTGGCGGGCACCACCTAGTTAATCAAATATTAATAATATAATAAATACTGTGGATAATTGTTAATGAAATATGAAAAAAAATATCAAAAAGACCAATGCTGATAGAGTGCTGTGCGTTGGCAAAATCCGCTGCTTTAGATATTCCTGCCTCCATAATGCTTCGGTTATGTTCTAGTACGAAGGGTAGCTGGTAGACTTGAAAAGTAGGCCTAGCATGGTGCCCGCAGGACAGCGACGCACCTTTAACATCTATGGTATCTAAGAGACCCATGTGCTCATTCGCATATTAAAATATTTTAAGATGCCCTCTAGTAACTTATGACATTATTTTTTCGGAATATCTTCAATACAGACGAAGCTAATATAGTTATTAGATGTTGATTGTTGAACGGTATAAATAATTAAGTTAGCAATAAAAAAAGTAATATAGACCAAAAGATAGAGAAAATAACGTGATATAGATGACGTATATAACTCACAATATGTAAAATTAAAACCTGTTTAGATATTATATTATATATAAACTATTATAAATCATCCTTCAACTTCATACATTCACACGCCCTCTGTTAAGACTTGAACGTAGGACAAGCAAAAAGCGTTTTGCCCGCGACTTCACAGCGTAAAGTAGTAACGATTTTCATACAAAATTAATTCCTTTGAGGGTTAAGTTTTGAAAAATTAATAATCTTTGATCTTTTTTATGATAGTGGAAGGCAAACAAGCAGGCGGATATTCTGATGGTAAGAAATTCACGCCACCTAATGACACCAAAGGTATTACCACCTTACCACCGTAATGGTGCGTTGCCAGCCTGAAGCCGGGATGTTAAGCCTCCAACAAAAGTAAATTTACTGGCTATCTTACCCTCTAAACCCGAACACGTCAACGAAATCAGTTTTCTTCAAAATTGGTTCAGCTGTTAAAACAGACAAACTTTCATATTCATAGCAATAGTATGATTTTTTTTAAAAAAAATACCCATGTTTAGCTTGGATCTTCCACTATATGCATATTGAATTTTATCAAAATTGGTTTAGCGGTTTAACTTATCAATAGACAGACCGACTTCCACATTTTGTAATATTATTAAGTATTGATATAGATAAGAATAACAATTGATTTTATTCTGTACCTGCTGTTCCAGCAAACCTCGTTTCACCCCTTCAGTTTGTACAGGATAAAATGATGTTTTTCCTAGTTTCCTCGAACCCTATGTCCTTCTCCTGATTCGAAGCTACCTCCCCATTAATTTTCAGCCAAATCGTTATATTTATTATTATATATTATGTATGTGTTATGTATATGTCATAAATAGTATAACTAACACGATTTTCTTTTACATACGTATATAGATTTGTATTTAAATATAGAGTGACTCTTCTGGACATAGTCTGCACTATGTCCATAAGTATAGCAAACTGAAGTGCTAGAAGGCTGGTCACATCTATCGTAGAACCAATGGTAGAGCAAACGGATTTTCGAATAGTTACAGCTCAGAAAATATGTTTTTGGACACCATACTATACATATATTCCACACCTACCTGTCGGTATCCGTCGGTGTTCCATTTTGTCAGCTACGGATACCTGGTAAACGTACTTACGCAAGTAGCTTAATTGTTGTTGGGTGTTAATAGATGCCGTGCACATCTTACTGTAAAGGTATCCCTCTGATTCTTTACATGTTACGAAAAATGTTGTATGTATTCTTAAAATACTTAACCAATCACTAAGCAGGGCTGATTTAAGGCTTTGATTACTGTGTAGCGTGATTTCAGTAATTGCAATCGGAGTGCAACATGCGATAAGGCGTGGACAGATGATGGATTGTTAATATACAAAAAAGCTGCGGGTTGCACTCTGAGTTGTTTGGTTTAATTCTAGCCCCTTATATCCACCTTCGGACATTCCGACAGAGTTTAAAGTATCATGCCCATCATATTGATGCGTGGCGATCTACAAGTGTGCGATTCCGAAGACATTTCTTTGTGGAATCAATACCTTTGTGGAATCAGTTACCGAGAGCGGTATTCCCAAACGATTATGACTTAGGAACCTTCAAGAAAAGAGCGTACTCATTTCGCAAAGGTTGGCAACGCGTCTGTGATACTCCTGGTTTTGCGGATGGCCGTGGGTGGCGGTGATTACTTTCCATCAGGTGTCCCACTTGCTCGTTTGCATCCTCTTGTAATAAAAAAAACTTCGGATGAGAACACATTTGTGATTTTTGTAATAATTTTGCACGAATTGCTTTAATCTAACATATATTTGGTAAAATACAGTAATAATTGATTTTGTTCAAGAAGAAAAAAATATACATCGCAGGTTGCTTTGAGCATCTTCGACCTACCACAAAGCTAGGTCTGCAGCTTTGCTGTGACCTAGCTTGATGATATATTCGCCGTCAAAACGAAATTCACAGTATGAAATGCGGCGACAACATACAGTGGTTTAATTCTCACTCCGAATTATGAATTTTCGATCAGGTTAAGTTACCTGACCCAAGCTTAACATTAGGGTATGGATAAAGTGAAAGGCGCTCGTTAGACCAGCCGAGACCAACATGGCAGCGTCTATAGTTTATATTTGATATTTTCCATCGTCGGCGCTTGGTAAAACTTCCAAATATTCATATTTTAAAGAAATAAACACTTGTACTGTTTTACTTATTACTTATAATTTATTACTTTATAATTCTACTAATTATAAAGTAATAATTCTACTAATTATAAAGTAATAAATTATAAGTAATAAGTAAAACAGTACAAGTGTTTATTTCTTTAAAATATGAATCTATAGTTTATAGTAATAGATTATAGTTTCACAAAACCACACAATCCTTTTTTATAAAATTTTATGTTATTTTGTAAATGGAAAGTATGCGATTCCAACCCTCACTCAAAATTTGGCTGTTCCTTTAAATATCATTTTATATATATAACGTGTAGTTTGCTTTTGTGTTTTCACTAGAATTATAATAAGAGTATTTGATGTAATTTCATTGGCGTAGCAAGGTACGTGCAGAGGGGAGCAACTTCCTTCTAGAAGAGCATTCACATAGTTGATAGTACTGCGACTCTCTCATTAAGAGAAAACCGTTCAAACTTGCTTTAAGCATAATAATATGTTAAGTGTGGACAAGAAATTGTTCATCAAAAGGGGAAATAGAGAAAGATAACTTTAAAAAACTGTTCTACATAAATAGGTACTATAACTAAAACAATATATACAATGTTTTTTTTTGTCTGCACCCCTTTTATACAGCACCCTTGCTTTGCCCTTGTATCCTTTATTTATTGCATAAGAACACTATATAGAAACACATTTGTTGTTATTATTTATTTTTACTAAAGAAAAGTCAAGGGAGTTGAAGCTGAAGTATTGACATAGATTCTCTAAACCTGTGCCTAAATGTTGGGCATTGAAACAATTGATCCTCTGACTTGAAACAATAGGTTTAAAAAAATACAAAGCTTGAAGCTACACAGTTTAATTTTCCGGAGCAATAATGTCGTTCTTTTATCTATAAAACCTGAGCCGACAGAGGTCATCCTGTTCTATTAATATGGAATTTTATTTCATATAAATTTGACAACTAACACAATATTTCTTAAAAAGAAAACAAATGCCCCCGACATAACCTTTAAGTAATGTAACTAAGAACTTTCGATCATGTCTTCAAATTCGTTCGAAAGTTATGATTCCATCAACATACACACATGTCAAATTCATAACACCTTCGTTTTCTTAAAAAAATAAAAAGGTGTCTTCACTTCCATATCCCCGAAGAGGTAGGCAGAGGCACACCTAATGCACCCACGACTACTCGAAGACACCAAGTCCAACAATATGAAAGGTGGCAAGCCTATCGTCAACCGGGCACATAACCAATTCCAAGTAACATTTTTATTAGAAAATTTAAAATACACATTTTATATTGTTTTTGCCCGATCCAAGAATCGAACCCGGGATCTTAAAAGTCAAGTGCAATGCCGGACCTCTAGACCAACAAATAGGCGATTAACAACTTATCACTCGTAAGGAATCTTCGCGGTTTCAGCTTTCACGTCATGGGACTTAATGTCTTCGACTAGTCGCGGGTGCCCTGGTTATAATACCTCAGAGTACCTAATTTTTTTTAGGTAATGATTCAAAAATAGTTCTCAATATGATCAAGATCTAACAAGTGATTTTTGAGTAATTTTAATAACTAGCTATTCCGGCGAACTTCGTACCGCACGTTCATTTTCTGTGGGAAAAATTCAAATGTTCGATTTGTCAGAAGGACGTCTTTCTCCCAATCTTATCATACCTCCCGACCAATTTTCAGCCTAATCAAATAAGCCTTACTTGAGTTATAGGTGTTCTAACGAACCCGTCTTTTTGTCGTATGCATGTATATATATTTCTTGTATACTTTTCGACATGGTAATGATATAACATTGGTTTTTATCTCTTTTAAAAATATCCATATTTCAAATATTATCGCCTTAATACAGATAAATTACGTGTCACATTGTTCGTCCCCAATGGCTCCAAAACTGCTTAACCGACTTCAATAAAATTTGCACACCGCCTGCAGTTTGACCGAACTTGAAAGATAGGATAGCTTACATCTCAATTTATGATTAAAAAATTACCATCAGAGCGAAGCCGGAATAGGCAGATAGTCCTATCCTATTAATATTATAAATGCGAAAGTTTTTTTTTTTTTGTGTTTGTTTGTTACTCCTTCACGCTAAAACTACTGAACCGATATTCATGAAATTTGCTACACACGTAGAGGGTAACTTGTATCAACACATATGATAGTTTTCATCCCGAAAAAGTGATCCTGTGGGACTATTAATCACGCGGGCAACGCCGCAGGCAACAGCTAGTTTAATAAAACCAGTAAATATCTGTGGTTTCACATGCATAGCAATAAAAAATATTACATAATTGTACAGTACAGTACTACTATTTAAATTATGCGCTTTACACTTCGGAATATTATTCTCAAGTGTACGGGTATTCCCCTTAATAAATAAATAAATATGTTAACACATATGATAGTTTTCATCCCGAGAAAAAGATCCTGTTGCACCATTAATCAAGCGGGCAACGCCGCAGGCAACAGCTAGTTTATTATAAACTACGGAACATTGCTCTTTGAAATGTTACACGTAATATAAATTCGGGTTCTGAGTTTCTGATCTGAATCTGAGTGATACTTGTAACCTCCAGCATATTTTAGGCACGTCATCTTCTTTGATCTTTAAAATTAACACATTTGTGTTGGCGGTTTCGTGGTTCAGATATTATACATTTAAATAAACCTAGTAAATAGCTGTGGCTTCACATGGATAGCAATAAACAATATTACATAAAGGTACAGTACTACTATTTAAATTATGCGCTTTACACTTCGGAATATTATTCTCAAGTGTACGGGGATAGCCCTTACAAACAAGAGATCGTCACAAAAACATATTTTTTGGCGAAAACGCAATGCATCACTACATAGTATTAAAACAAAGTCGCTTCCTCTGTCCTATGTTAATTTCTATTCTTAAATCTTAAAACTGCGCAACGGGTTTTAATGCGTTTTTTTTAATAGATAGAGTGATTGAAGAGGAAGGTTTATATGTATATTTTATAGCCATGCAAAGGCGGGGCGGGCCGCTAGTCTGAAGTAAACTTGAAATGCCCATCTATGTGATGTGTGTGGTTGTCGCCTTTGTGGTTTAGTGGTCCGGTATAAACCTTGACTTTCCAGAGTTCGGTCCCCGGGATGGGAAATAAAAATGAAATTTGTTTTTTCATCACTATAATAAAGTATAAAAACAAAGTCGCTTTTCGCTGTCTGTACATAAATATGCTTAGATCTTTAAAATTGTGGAACCAATTCTGATGCGATTTATTCAAGTGAAAGGTTATAACAACGTAGAAATTTGCCTACTCGTGCGAAGCTGTGATAGGCTGCTAGTTTTTGAAGTGAAAATTTCTTTAGCGGCGTAGCGCATTTTTTTTGGAATGGGTAAAAACTTCTAAACTCGTGTCAGATTCGTAAGACAAAAATTCGTAAGACAAATAGCTATAATGCTATATTTTATCGCCAGCGCTTAAATGCTACGTATAATGCAACATTCTATCGCCAGCGCTTAAATGCTATGATAAACGTAAAACTTTGTATGTATTATCAGACGTCTTTATTTCATTCAGCGCTTCATTTGCTATTTTATCACAATAAACTTGAATAGAATCAGAAAGCGCTTAAACCC